>VYXF01009253.1:466150-502000 GCA_013397295.1 Polioptila caerulea | reverse complement strand
AAACAATTTTTTTTTTTTTCAAATAAAAAAAAAAAAAAAAAAAAAAAAAAGAGTAATAAAAATGCACTCCTGTTCAAGCTGAAGTCTTAGCCAGTAAATTTGGAATAAACCCAAAATCACTATGATAGTTCTTCTTTGCCTTTGTGGCACTATAAGAAGGATTAATGCACTATATGGACATACTGGATGATAATAGAATAGAATAATTAAAATCACTTGAACACATTGTAGATAAACCTTTGAAAATAAGTAAAACTTCAGTGTTAAGTATGAGAATAATTGGAAACCATGAGTGTGAGTAACTTTTCCTAAGAAAAGCTACTTTTAAAATGTTCATTATCAGGGTGTAACAGAAGCAAGCCTTGCATTGCTGGAGATAATTTGCACAGAGGGATGAGAAATTGAAAAGGTGGAGAAGTCTGCTAAAGGTCAGGGGAGAGGGGGGAAGATGATCCATCTATCATTTCTGCCACGATGCATCTCCCTTTTTTTGAGAGAATTGTGTGACCCTAGAACAATGAGAACAAAATTGCTCTGCTCTACTATTTCCAGTGTCTTAGCATCACCATGGAAGTCTTTCTGATCACGAGCAGTTGTGTTTTATAAGTGCTCATTCTCACAGGAAACACGATTCCTGTACTTTAGTACAGGGCACTGAATGTTTCTATTCCTGGCAAAGAGCAAATTGCCACCAAAGAAAAAAAAAAGAAAAAGAAAAAAAGAGGATTATATTTAATGCAAAATGAAATAATAAAAAAGAAATAATATAATATATGCAGGATCATCTCTTTAGCTGGTTTCTGTTATCCATCACATCAGACTGTAAGTCTTCTGTCATTTTTTAAATAGCTGTACCAGTCACTAACAGCAAAGGAACTCGCAGCCATTCGGGTGCTGGAGCCAGGAGGATGCAGAGCACTTGGAAAAATCCTGTGTCACCTCAGTCTGCAGGTGACAGACTCTGAACCTGGAGTGCAAGAAAGAAGCAGTGCTCTGGTGCCAGCAGAGATGTGGGAAAAGGGCGAGTGTGGGTTTGTGTTTCTGTGAAGTACAGTAAAGAAATTAAGGCACAATTCCTTCTCAAACATTTTTTTTGGACAGAAAATCTCAGAAACCGAGCAGCATCATTTTTTTTTTTAATCAGGAAAATTGTATACATGACACATAGTATGTTAAAAGTCATAAATACACAACTGCTGATCATAATTAATATTAAACAAAACCAGACTTAAGAACTTGCATTAATCTGCTTTTCTAAGTGCTGGAAGATGTTCTGTGCTTAATGAAGGGGTAGGATAATCTTGTCTTTATGACTATGCTGGAGCTGGGTAGGTGTTCAAGTCCCTATTGTGCCACAGGCTTCCTTTATGATGGTACTCAGAGCACTTTTATGTCCATTCTTTTTATATTTGAAAATTGGACATAACAGATCCTTTCCTCACAAGAGCAAATATTGTGTCTTACCCTAATTTTATAGTGAATATTTATGGAGTAATGCAATTTTATTTCCACTGTATGTGGACCTGGGGAGATGAGGATTTTTGAATATTGGCAAATGTTAAAAAAGAAATAAAATTGGAAAGAAGAAATAAAAAAATCGTAAAAGCTCAGCAAACATTTGAAGGAGAAGCCTGTTCAGAAAACTGATAAAATAGATCATAGCAAGGAAGGTAAGAAAAGGCCAGACTGTTTAACTTTTTTCAAAGGGAGACTTTATCTTGTCTGGATGTCTAAGAATTTTCTGATTGCTGTTTAATTTGTGAAAAAATATAAGTAGTTCTAGTGAGTGGAAGCCAAACCCAGACCAATTCAGAGTGGAAATAGAGGGACAGTTTTAAAAGGCCAGCAAGGAAATAATTTCTGACAGATTAGAATTTCTATCAGCTGTAATCTTTTAATGAAGGCTAAACAATATCCTGGGTGAGATTTTATAGCTCAGCAGAACTGACAGACTTGATGCAAAAATTATTGGTCTGCATGGTGAGGAAGGTCACTGTGGACTGTCCCAGTAGTTCTGTCTGGCCCTGCAACCCATAAATCTCGGAATTAATGTTTGTGAGTGAGGCTGATCCCATAATGATGGGGGCATGGACACACGTGAGTTATGGGACCTTCCTCCGGGCCTGGGCAACGGGGAGGAGGAGAGGGAGCTCCCAGAAAGCTCTCCAGGAACAGCTCATTGCTGCATTTTTCACAAGTTAATTCTGTGAAGGGCATCTTATGTTCTGTAATGACAAGTTCTTGTGCATGACTGTGAATCCATCTGCTTTGTTCTCTGGGTTAGCTGACGAGGGAAAATCGGATTTGTTGGTACGGGGGGTTATGTCTTAAATGAGTGGTACAAAAATAGGTCACAAAACTGAGAACTAAGCTTGCTGTTTATTTATTTCTTTTTCTTTTAACCACCCCAGATCCTGTCTTTGAAAAGAATGGGCTACGTAGTTTGCCTGCTCACAGCTTTGGTCACATTTGCTAATAATTTCAAAGGGAAGGAAAAGTGGCTGTCAGCGCTCAGGATGGAGCCACATGTCTGGATGGAGACATGGCAGAATAATCCCTTCCCTGTGTCCAGGAGCTGAGCTGCTGCAGAATCCATCAGGAACATGGCAAGCCTGGCAAATCCTCGCTGCTGGAAGAATTTCAGCTCCCAGGCTGTGACCCATGCTGCAGATGTCAGCACATCCTGGTGGTGCAGAGGCAGGACCAGCTCCAGGTGAGCTTTCTGATTATTTGGTTCTCACTCTTGGCTTTGGTGCTCATGGAGATTTAGGAAGAACTGAAAGACTTTCCTTAAGGATACCATTTTCTCCTGGCAGTAGAGATAGCTGGGGGCTCCCTGTGCACAATTATGTGTAAAATTGGATAAGTAACTTTCCTGGAAATACCGTGAATCTTAGTCTTCTTTTTCTTTTTTTTTTTTTTTTTTTTTTTTTTTTTCTTTGTATTTTCTTTTTATTTTTCTTTAGCTTTACTCAAGCTATCATACATATACATTCATATCATACATCATACATTCCAATACATTATTTTAGGAGGAGAATGTTGCATGCAGGGCAAAAACAATTTGTTGGATTATTTTTCTTTCTCCATGAGAAAGAGGCATATTATCTAAAATCCATTTGAGTCAAAAGAATCAAAAGAATCCACTCCAATTTTGGGGGTTTNATCCATTTGAGCCAAAAGAATAAAAAAAATCCCCTTTTTTTTTTTTTTTTTTTTTTCTTCATGTGCTTGAAAATATTTTTACAGTTCTGTGGGTTCTTGGGCATGGTGAAAATGGAAATAGTCAAATGGCTGCTGTTAAAATCCATGATGTGATGAGTCCTTATGTCTATACAGACCCTGACTTTACTTGGATTGTTTGTATGTTCACTATGAACACAACAGGCTGGAGTTGATTTTGGTGCTGTGTTATGCTGAGATAACCACAGAACTGGGTGAAAGCAGTACATTAGTGTGCTGAATCATACCCATAATACTTTAAGCTATTCTTAAAGAAGGTTTATGGCAGAACTGATGGCCTTTCCTCGTGCCTCTACGAGAGGCAACAGTTTGACACACAGCAAGGGGAAAAATAAATGTCTTTTCTTGGGGTTTTTGACTGCTCCAAGCCCTTGCACAGGGAAGGTCACACACACCTTCATTCACCCCTTATCTGCTGCCATTTTTCAAGGCACACGTTGTGCTCAGTGCTCCTGCCTGGAGCAGCAGATGTCCTTCTCACATCTCCGGGGACAATGCCCGCTCCCTCGGCTGCCCAGGCTCAGAGAGGAGCTCGGCTGTGCCTGCTGGGAGAGGATGAAAGCCCAGGGAACACACGGCCAGGTGGGGACAGACCCCTCCCTTGCCCCAGCTCTCCTTTCCCTTCACCTGGGCTGCACATTCGCTTTTCTCGGTTCCCATCTGGGTTGGACACTTGGAATTATTTTAAATTTCGCTGCTCCCAGGAGTGGAAAGCACAAAACATGACACAAACATGTGGGCTGGAATTCACAAAAGGCTTTGGGTGACTGATGTTCGTCTGCAGAGTACAAGTAACTGGCTGCTGTTCACAGTTTAAAAAAGGACAAAAAATAGGTCAAACACAACGTTTGTTCCACTCCAAGTTCTTAGTAATATTAATATTGATAACTGAACTACAGTTTTAAACAAAACTCGATTTAAATCATAATATTGAAATAAGTACAATTGTTGGAAATATGTAAAATATTTTCCTAGAAAGATTAATTTTTCTTGAAAATATTTCTCATAAGCTCAAGTTTTTATCAATTTGAGTAATTGCTTGGGTCAGACTTCGTTGTGGGTGGAAGGAAAATTCTGTGTATGTGTTGCAGCAGGTGAACAAGAACTGAAGGGGTCAGATAAATTGATAACAAAAGTCATTTCAATTGCTTTAAACAATGTCCCTCAAACTAAGAAAACTGGAGACCCAACTATTTTTAGGAGCTAAATTTTCCCTCCAACTCTTATTTGTTCTTTCTATTTTCTAACATCCCCTCAATAACATGCACACAGGCATTGTGATTGTCCTTCTGTACTTCAGAATACATTACTTAAGCAGCTTATAACAGATGTAAAATCTAGGCAAGATACTGCATTATTCATCCCAGTCACTTTGAGTTATTGATTATGGCATTTGGAGGTATTTCTGCAGTTGCTTTTTTTCCTTCTCCCTCCTAGACTGATAATCTAGAAAATAAAAATGAACAGGGAAAAATAAGAATACAGTCTAGGTTTCATTTTCCCTTCTTTGTTAAATTCAATAGCACATTAATGAGGTTTTTGTTTTCCTTCACAGCATTCCCATTTCCATATCCTGCTCATGGCCATCCCTGAGAAGCCTGGCTGCACACATTGTGTCAGCCTTGGCTTGATATGAAGGTGCAGAATTTTCATTCATAGAGGCATGGTGTGTTTTTTCCTTTATAAATGCCAAACTGAATGAAAAATACTCCTTAGAGAGTTAGAAAATAATGAATGATTGGCATTTGGTGTACAATTTCTTATTCTAGTGAGATTTTGGCATGCCATTCACTGGGAAATTCGGAGCATTGAATGACATCCACATTTACCAGCTGGGCTGTCAAGGCACAGTGTGTCAACACCTTTGCAGGATATCACTTGAAGCCTAATTCCTCTTGTTTGTGGACATCTGATTTGGTGCTTCTGAATTAAATATTGTATATATTTTCTTCCCACTCCCAAACTGTTCATGTCACTAAAGCTACAGCTTGGTCTCTTCACCCACAGAGGGATGTTTGTATGTGGGAATGGGGATTGGGGAAATCCATGGGAACACAAGTTACTCATTCCATGAGGTTCTCCTGAGCTCTCTCACATGCTGGTACCTTAAGGAAATATGGATCTTATGGCATCTGTCTACCAGAAGCTGGTTCAGAGCCCAAGCTGCTGGTCAGTCAGGGGTTCTCCTCCTCAGGAGTTGATCCTAACAAAGGGCTGCTGCCATCTAGGCAGTCAGTGATGACCTGTTCATTGAGATGAAATCCCCAGCAAGTTGGTGGATTACACCACACCATGTGGAATAGTTGATCCATTTGACCAGTATGAAGAAATGGGCTGAGAAAAACCTGCCTGGGGTTTACCAAGGACAGAACACCTCTCTGTGCCTGGGGTGTGACAAAAGGCGTGGCACAGGAGGTGAGCTATCAGAGGACAGCTCTGCATGGATACTTTGATAACATAGCCCCAAGTGTGGGTAGGAGAGACATGGCCACTGATTTTCCAGTACTTTGTGGACTCCAGTCCAGGCCACTGAGATGTCACACTAAATATAGTTTGATGTTTGAAGTGCATAAATGTTGGTCAAGGTTTCATCATGTCAGGACGTTCGAGCACACTGCAGTGCTGGAAAGAACCACAAAATCCAGTTTAGCTGTGATCTTTCAGTGTCTGCTGTGCTCCTTGCAGCAGGGTGGCTCACAAATGAACCCATTTCACCCCTCTGTTCCCCTCTCTGCAGGTTCTCTCTGCTCTCTAAGAAATACCTGATTTGTTGTAGTGTAATCCCCCAGCTTGTTGCCCTGCTCACCACAGCTTGGTGAGCAGATTGAATTCTCCATTCAATGTTGTTTTTTTTCTTGTCTGCTGTGTTTCTGAGTCTCTGATCATTTTTTTTTCACACTTCTGGGTTCTCTCAAATTCATTCGTCTCTCCAAGTGTTTCCCAAAAGTGGACTTAACTGAGGACTTGTGAGTGCTGAGCTGAGCTCAGAGATTTCTCTCTGTGTCCTGCAGGTCAGAGTTTTGCCTATAATCCCAGTAAGGAGTTTCCTTTTGTGCAACACCTAAGTGATGATTCATGTCAGGCTTGCAACCCACTGTAACTCCCAAATCCCCTCTTATGAAACTGCTATCCAAGCACTGCACTGTGTGGTGATTTATCTAGATTTTGGAATAACAGAATGAGCAGTGACCACAGCTGCCTGGAATAGGTTTCATTCTTGGCCACAAACCATCTAAATAAATATCTTTAGAAGGTTGTAGCAGCTGCTTGTTAGAGCAAATAGCCAAGAACTAGAAAAATTCTGAGATCAAATCCTAATTAAACTGCTGACTTGCTGCATGACCTTGGGTGGCTGCACTCTTTGTGCTGCCAGGAGCCCCAGATCAAAACCTCTCCAGTGAACTCTCTGAAGAGAGATTTAAAAAGCTGTACAAAGCAGAACCCATGTCCATCACCAGCAGTAGCATTCTATTGGTATTGAACTCGTAACCTAACCCCTGACACTCAGTGCAAAATACAGCTGTACCTTCCTGTATTCTCCTCGTGCTTATTTGTTTGCATTGTTTTGTATCTGCATTTTTGTTAAAATAGATGCATCCACATAGGATTACAGACAGCAGAGTTTTGCACATCTGATTGCCTGTTTTATTACACAGAGATGTGGACATTTTTTTGGTGCAGCTGGAGTAAGGTGATACATTTTTGTGAGGAAGTGTGTTGGCTGTGGTGCTCTGTGTCCAAACTTCAACATGGAAGTTTTACTGCTCAGCACTCCACTAACAAACACTAAGTTCTTGACTTAAGTCAGGCTCTGTGCAGAAGGCTAATGAGTCTGGGGCAGCAGGGAAAAATTGGAGCTGAATGACTACAGTGCTGCCTGTCTGGGAAACTGGAGCTGCAGGAGGAAAACAAGAGCGGGATACGTGGTTACAAATGGGAAAAATCGAAGCACACGTCTTTGCCTGCAGTTTGCCAAGGACCTTGTCTGGAATGTGTTTTAAATGCTAACCACTCGTCCAAACAAAGCTGTGCTGTGCCAGTTTGCGCAGCACCAGCTGACATGTTGGGCAGCTGAGCTGATGGGAAATCTCTGGGAAGTTTGTAGGACTCCCAGTCCCAGGGGAGAACCAAAGGCAGGCTCTGCTGCCTCTCTGCAATGTGTTCCAGCTGATGGATGTCTTCAGCTGGGCAGTGCTGAACTCCCAAGGCTGATGGAGATATTTCAGTTGTACATTTGGAGAGCTCACAGAGATGCCCCAAACAGGGATGAGTCAATGCAACTTTAAAGGTCAAACCATTCTCAGAGCTGAATCCTGTCACACCTGCACAGCACTGCTGCAAGAGTGACACCTTCCCATTGAGTGGAATGCTGATAACTATGGAAATAATAGATATGCACCTCTGAAAGAGCACAAATTCAGTTTATTTTACGTCCCACAAGGGATTGTGGGGTGAATGAATGAATAAAAAGTGCCAGCTTTAAAAGAATTCTCAAATGATAGAGAAACAAAGAGAAAGGAAGTGAGAGGAGAGAAGATGAGTGTGAAGGCATGTTCTATTCCTTTATTAGCTTTGCAGTTGCCTGAGGTGGTTGCTTGGCTGGTTAGTTTTCGACAGGGTGAGCTGTTTGATATTTTTCCAGTGGTCATGGTGAACCCACAGAGGTGCTGAGGGGACTGGAGCATCTTCCATGTGGAGCCAGGCTGGGAGAGCCAGGGCTGGAGAGGAGAAGGTTGTGTGGGCACCTCAACCAGGCTCTGAAGGGGCTACAGGGAAACCAAAGAGACAACTCCTCAGGAACTGTAGGGACAGGAGCCAGGGAATCGCTGCCACTGCCAGAGAGCAGGGTTGGGTGGGATATTGGGCAGGAATTGTTCCCTGTTCAGGTGGGCAGGCCCTGGCACAGGGTGCCCAGAGCAGCTGTGGCTGCCCCTGGATCCCTGGCAGTGGCCAAGGCCAGGCTGGACATTGGGGCTGGGAGCAGCCTGGGACAGTGGGAGGGGTCCCTGCTATGGCAGGGGGGGCACTGGATGGGCTTTGAGGTCCCTCTCAATCCAAGCCATTCCATGACCAGGAGCAGAAGAAAAGTGCTCCAGTCTGAGGATGCTCAGCCAACCTTCTGTACAGGAGGTGATTACTGGGAGGTGGATGGTTTGTACACAAGGTCTGTCCAGAGTTAAGTTATATAACTGGTTATATAACACAGCTCATCTGTAGCAGCAGAGTTATTAATTCCCTCCTTTTCTACCTATTTTATCCATCAAGTAAGGAGCTCTTATAGAACTCTACAGAGTCATGTTCTGTGGATGATTTCCACATAATTTTTGTGACAGAAATTAAAGCTTGACATTAAAACATATTTTGAATGCTCAAAACATAAACTTATGCAACTGAGCTAATGAAAAAAATGGTGTTATTCTTTGAATCATATGAAATTTATTAAAAAGTAAAATTTCACCTGAAACCTTTCTTTACCATCTCAGTGTGGGTAGTGGAGTAATAACTATTTCTCATCCAGCTCAAGAATCTAACGCTGAATTTTCCTTGCTATTAAGCTGAAAACACTTACTTTCAAAATGTTACTGTCACTGAATTTAATACTCATTTTAATTTATGGCAGTTGCTATCACTTGTAATGTTCTTAGAGAATATTGTTCTATCACTTGAAGAAACACTATTGCAAATCTCACAAATAGCTGGTGGCACTATTTATCATTCTTTTCCATATGCACCACTGAAGAGTTTTCTCTAAGAGAGTCAGTTCCTTTCCCAAGCTGGGATTAAAGCCTCAGGAAGCCTCTTGGCAAACCCACAACTTCTAAGGATATATTTAATATGACTCGAGATAAGAACATGTGATAATATATCCCTAAGAGCAGGTATCATGCAAAATACTTTAATGACAGATGTAGAGTGCAGAGATCCCACACAAATAATGCTGAGAGTCCAGGTGGGCATGCACAGCTGGGGGATGATCCGTGCTAAACACCCCAACACAAATAATAGAGAATTTCTGGGCAAAACCCCGATGGGAGGGAATGTCCTCCCTCAGTACTTCACGTAGAATAAAGAAGAATAGGAAATTATTGAGGAATAAGGCTGTCTCATCAGGAAAGCTGACTTCCCAACAAGAGCTGCTAGTGCACACCCTCTGTAGTGTCCACTCTTTTTTTAGAGTTTTCTTGCTCCTCAGTTTGCCTGTTTGTATCACTCTATACTCAATCACAATAAAAGCACTAACTCCAGAGTCAGCTTATGTAGATCCAAACATCAAAGCTGACTGAAGGATGTGAAATACCAAGGAGGTTGGAGTGTAGCATTTTATGCATTTGGAACCCCAAGTTTTGTGAATACCTTGCAGGCAATTCTAGAATCTCATAGTTCTTCCAAACCCAGCAGTAACTGTGGGTCTTGGCTTTCCTCTCAGGCTTTTACTTCAGCTGGTAATTTTTTAGAGTGAAATTCACACCTTTTCACCCATCTGAAAAAGAATCAGCCACCTCAATTCTGTTTCCTGTTCTAGTTATCTGAAATTTAGCAGGTAAAAATATATTAACTGAATGTAGAAAAATTGTTTTGCAGTTTAAAGGACACAGAATGCTTTCCAGTTTATGTACACAGTAGGAAATAATATGTTATTCAAGGCAATTGCCTTCCCCTTGTTTCAAAAACCCGGCAATGAGGCTGATGTAAAAAATATGTAAAGACAACTGAATTTTAAACAGAGGCAGGTTTTCTGGAACACCTATTTAAGGCAGTGTGCATAGCAATTGCTCATCATCTCTCAGGATCCGACCCCTTATGTGAACTGTAAAACTCAAAATGCACATTAGACACAGAAAAACAAAAGAGAAAACAGGAGGTCTCGTAGAGTGTGGAAAAAGAACAGCACTCTGCTAATAGGGCTGAGAAGAAGAATGTGCTTTCACTGCAGCTGATCTGTCGGAAATCGCAGTACACCCGATGTTTTCCCTGATTCATCTGAACAATGTGAGATTCTGAACTCCAGCGAGTGCTCATTGCTCATTGTTCTCCCAAACAGCCACATACCGCTCTGTTTCATCCAGCCCAGATGATCACAGATGGATTTGAGTGGAGATTTTCAAAACTGTTTATGCTAGCAGCAGCTGATAACTGAATAAAATGTGTCAAATTGCTTTCAGGACCAACCACTTCACTCAAACACAAAGGCAAACATTTGAGCCTATTTGCAGCTTGAAAAGTCTCCCCTAGAACACAGCTGCCTCAAGTGCAACTGTTTGCCTGTAGCTTTAGTGGCACTGAGGAGTACCCCTCTTTCTCTACCCCCAAAAGGCTTGAAAACTGATGACCTGATTTTCTAATCTTTGCCCAGGTATTTTATGTGCATCTGACCAACATTTGGCCCATTAAAGTAAACAGGGCATTGTCATTTAATAGAATCAAGATTACTTGAAAATCCTCTTGACAACCATTGAGAGCAGCAATTCCCAGACATCCCTCAGCCTCTGATTGAATAAGAATTGGAAGAATATCAAATGGGTCCATTTAGAGATTAAGTAGAGACTGAAGCAACACTTAGATGCTATTCTCTAGTCCTGGATACATAAATAGGACTTGTGTTCCTTTAATTCAGAATTCCTGCTTCAAGGCATCTTTTGAAGTAGGGTTCCTGCTGCCTTGGAGAAGGCAGAGAAGTCCTGTGAGATTAAATTAGGAATGGAGATAAGAAGGACATTCTCTTTACACAAGGTCAAGAGTGTAGACAGACATTTTACTCCATCCTCCTGACATACATGGCTCAGCTCCAAAGGCTTGGGGATGTTTGGAGCTAGGCACACGTGGCAGCTTTTTGGATTGGGGATTTTTAATTTGGTTTTCATATTATTAGGGGAACCTTAATGAAAACTAGATTGCTTTTTTAAATTTTTTTAATAAACTTATTACAAGTTTTGTCTCAATACAGTATTAAAGCCTCATTTGTTCCTTAGAAAACAGTAAAGAATATACTTTATTGGCTCTTTTGAACTTAGATGGTTGGTTTGCACTTGTTCAGACTATTGTGATCGACTGCCTCTGAGTGTCAGCCCAAACAGCAGGAGCAGCAGATCAGGAGGTAAGGGGAGTGTGTACAATAATTGCTGCCTATATTCAGGTATGGTCACACTCTGGAACTGCATGGGACAAGCATTGAATATGACTGGTGAAGTTACAATCATCGTCCTCTGCAGCCCAGCCAGAAAAAGCAAACAAATATAACAAAGAGCAGCTTTATATCATGCAATTAGTATAAAATAGTATTCTAAAGGTTTCATGTGTGCTGATATAGCTGAGGTTAAAAAGAATTTCACAGTAGAGACTCCATTTTCCATGGGATTTGTGAGTGAGACAACCTGAGTGAGTCCTTCTGAGTAGAAAACAAGTGTCAGCCCCTAGTCCAGAGTGGGATGCATATTTCCCATTTTAAACCCAGGAAGAATTAGTGTCATGAACATACAACTGTGTAAATGTGAGGGACCAGACCTCCCCCTGCTTGCTGAAAGCACAGGTAAGTGTTGGAGGGTCCCTTTTCCCTCATGTTTCTGTGTGTGGCACAGCAAAGCTGGAAGCAGGCATTAGGTGAATTCTGGGGGACTGTTTGTATTGAACAGCTCCCACTCTGCTCCCCCTTTTACCACTGTCAAACCCCCCTTGCCCAGGGTTTTTACCTGCAAGTAGAGCTGTGCAGGTGTTCAGGCTCCTGGCCTTAAATCAGGACATTTTGTACCATCTCTCCACTGGACTCCCTAAAGTCCTCCTGTATCCTGTGGATCTGATGGGTTCTGAGTATTTCCTACAAGATGTGGAGTGTTTTCAAATCAGAGTGGAAGGAAAGTAATAATTTTGGGCAAAGGCTCTGATGTATTTCAGAGTCCAGGGCATGTTTCTTGTCTTTCCCAATGTCAGGGTTTATTGGAGTGCATACCTGTTTAAACTAAATTGGATACACCTTATACACCTTAAATATGTATTTGCACAAGAGCTGGAACCCCTCCAGGAAGAGCCATTACACTTTGGTCATTGACTCTATGGATTTTAAGGCATTTGTAAATAGGTCTCTAGCTAGAAAATGTTCCCTCAAAGACATTTCACCCTAATACACATTTATAGGACTCCTCTTTAAATGCATTGTTTACTATAGGGAGACAGGAAATTGTTTCTGCTATGTACACACAAATCATTTACCTGAAAAGGACCATTAAAATATTACTTATTTCTACCTGAGCCATTTCAGTCCTACAGTTAAACCTCAGTCAAGCTCTCATGTGTTGAATGGTGCAACATCAACATTATTGGTGTATTTTCTTTGAAGAGAAATGAGCATATATGAAAGACACAACAAAAAAAATTACCTGCATCCTTACCCAGTTATGTTAGCTATAATATGGTTTTCCTTCAATTTAAATTTCTAAACAAATATGAAAGCAATTCTTCCAAAATATTAATGTGCTCAATATTTTACAAACAATGTTTAAAATGTTTTGCTGGTACACCCACACTGTCACTCTGTGAATTGCTGAGCCCAGCCCTTCCCAAGCAGGGAATTTTAGAATCTTTTTCATACAGTTAAGACCCTCATTTTTAAAACCATTGAAGACTACTTTTTAGGAGATAAGGAGTGTTAACCATTTAATTCTGTACATTTTCCATGAGAAACTGTTTTTTGATTATATTATACATGCAGAGATGTTCTATATCAGAAATTTTAAGCCTTTTTTTTTTTTTAACAGGAATATTGCCTTCTCAAAAACACGGTTTTTAGAGAAATTGTTCTGGATTGGAAAAGCATTTTTCAGATTTGAATTGGTATGTGAAAATCAGAGCAGCTCTTTCACATTCCAGACTAATGCTTAATAAGCAGAATATAAGTGGACACTTTTCACTTTTCAAGAACTTACCCGTTCTTTTTTGTCTTTCTTTCTTAGTGGTTTCCTGATCTTTATTTCCTAAAATTGCTGTTTCAGGGGAGGATTTTGAAACCTCAGTGTTCTGTGGGACACTAAAATATATTTTCCTTTCAAATCTCTTTCTAGTAATATTTCCTGAGTTGAATCTCTCTCTGAGATGTCTCAGATGTGAAGCAGCTCTGTTGAACTGAGGATGTGACTCTCATCTTCTCTGGGATTTTTAAAATGCCCACCATGGCTGGTGAGAGGTAAGTGCCCTGGGATGTGGATAAAAAAACCCAGGAATGCTTTTTGACTTGTGGATTTATCCCTAGTACAGCCTACCAAATTTCTTTCAGGCAGTTTGTAGTATTAGCTCTGTATCACCCTTCTGTGGGCAGCATCTCTTATTGAGTTTGCAGCCATGGAGTTTTTGGTTCCCTCCAGTTCTGCACTCCCAGGGCAATCTAGAAGTGTTCAACCTGAGCATTACAGTATCTTGTGAACTCCTGAATTTTCCTTCTCCGGTACCTGGTGGTACCACTTCATCCCAGTTGTTGAATTGGGCAACCTGCTCACCAAAAAAAAAGCTTTTTAGTTGCTGCAGGAGGTGCTCAGGGTGGTCTTTTTTAGATTTTTTTTTAATGAACCACAGTCTACTGTACTCTTAACAAGCCTCTTAACCTATTTCCAGTTTTCTCCAGCCTTCCCCCTCGTCCTCCTCCACCGCGTCTTTGCTCCTTTCTCACCTGCTCTGTCTTTCCCACCCACACTTCTGTCTCTGTTTTCCATTTCAGCTATTGCTGTCTGTCTGTCTGTCTGTCTGTCTGTCTGTCTGTCTGTCTGTCTGTCCTGGAGCCCACCCTCCTTCTCCCCTGCCCTTGGACACTGTCCAACAATTCCTAGAAAGAGGAATCTCTCATTCTAGTTGCTACCCAGGGAAAGAAATACATCTCATTTGAAAATCTGGTGGACAGTTTGTTTTGACAGGAGCAATTATGTGTAGAATTAATGTAAAATAATTATTTGGTATTACTAAAATTGGGAATAAAAGTAGTGCACAGTAGTTCAGATGTTGTCATGTGAGGGTACTGCTGTTAAAGAGTTTTTAGATATTCCAGAAAATGAGGGGGAGCTTGGGATTTTATTTTATGGCAACAATGATTGATTGATTATCTGCAGGTTCTGGTTTATTCCTGGATTAGTTGGGATTAAAAGACATTGAGAAAAAAGTGTTTATTCTCTCACATGTCTGAGCAGAGGGTGTTTCAGCAGAGAGTTGTAGTGTGTGGACAGTGATTGTCCAGAACCCTCTTGCTGCTATGGAAAATAACCCTTCCAAAGACAAAAGTGTCACCAACTTGTTGGGGTGTTTGCAAGCATATGAAGAGACACTATCTTAAGATGAAATCCATCTAGCTGAGGCAGGTTTCAGTACATTCATTAGCTTTAACCTTTGCTCAAATCTCCTTCCTTTGCAATTTAAATCTGGGATCTTACGCTCAGAAATATTCACAATTTGTGAGTACCAGAAGTAGCACTGCCAGTATGAGAGAGTGTTTTGTGCTTTAATAAAGAGTTGTTTTACAGTACAAGTATTGCATGCAGTGTGAGTGCACCATCAAGAAACCTTTAAATGTATTCCTATTAATATGGCATTTTTTCACCTAACAGTCTATCCAAAAGAGAAAATCCTATCAGCATCAGTAAATCCTTCTTTAAGGTTTCATTGATCTTAGCCTTAGAACAAGATTATAGAAACAGTCCTACACAGAGATAATGTCTGGAGAACTTTGGCTAATCTCAGCACTCATTTCAGATTAGATCTAGTCATATTCAGACACACATCTCTCCTTGTAGATAATAGATGCCTACCAGTGTTTACCCTCAATTAAGATGCAATAACTGCTTTTGTTCCTTTTTGTCCTAACAAGAATAAGGCCAAATATCTTCAGAGACCTTTGATGATAAATGCCTCATACTCAATGTACAGCATTCCAGGCTCAGGGTCGATTTCTCCTGATGAGGATTCCTTTCTAACAGTGAAAACCTGTGCAGGGAATCACATCATCTCCCTGCATCCTAATGCCTCACACTGCACTTGGGTATTCAGCTCCCCCCTTTATTCTTTAGCTTCCATTCTGCAGAGACTTGTATATTGAAAGATTATTCAAATAGCTTTTTGTCAGTGAGTGAATTATATTTGGGGAAGGACAGTACATAAGAAAAATGTTGAAATTACCATAAAAGTTGAAGAAAGGATTTCATTTTCACTGTATCAGTTTTCAGATGTCAGGCTGTAAATAGAGTCTTACAAAGACTTAAGTTAGCAATGCAAAGAAACCAGAATTTAGGCTCCACTCTTAAAATAATACTGTGGGTAATATTCTATACCTCAAATCTGTCATTTGGTAGCATAATTCTTCATGGATTTTTAGGTTCAGCAGATCTTCAGTTTTCAGGGTGCCTTTTTAAACATACATGCACATTTGTTAGAATGTCTGAGTCTTCTTTCTAAATAAACTTGTAGGCAGTACTATTATGGGGAATCTTTTACCATAGCTACATCACATTATCCAGTGCATTGCTTTCCATGGGGGAAAACAGGAGCCTCCAAGGGTGTAACATTTATTTGCAGCTGGATCTTTTCCTCTGTGAGAACATTTCGCTTTGCATTATTAGTTAATAACAAGGGAAAATGGAGAGCAAAATTACTGCTGCACAAACAAACCTGTTCTACAAACGCCTTCAATATTCCAAATAATGGTGCTAGAGATTGTATGATCTATTTACTTTTTTTTTTGGCAGGGTCACTTTTGAATAACACATGGGTTGAGCTCACACAGTCTATCAGCTGTAAAATGGCAGAATTATTTAGGACTCAGTTCTTAACGACGTTAAAGTTGATGATTAAAATCCTCTTGTCTGAAGCATTTGCACGATAAGCCCCAGACTGTCAGAGATTTGTGTTGTGCAGCTAAAAGCTACATTTTTTTCAGCAGCAAAAGAAATGGTGTCTTCCAGTAACAATTTCTGTTAGGAGACTGACAAAATATCTTCCTAAAAATGGTCTCAAGTGTGTGTTCTAGTACGTCCTAACCTCCAGCAGGGCTGGAGAGCATTATCCTCATCCTTCTTACATGGATGACCTGATATAAATAACATGGTAGGACTGAAAGCTGCAGCAGCAAGTGAAAGTGCTCTCTTTGCCTCTCAAAGTGTTCTCTTTCCACAAGTGTTGCAATTAAACATTGCTCTGATGAACAGCTAAACTCATGTCTTTGCATATTTCTGCTTGAGTTACACAAACTTCAGGCTAGTGGTGGTTGTTATTGTTGTTATTATTATGTATAATTACTTTATGTCTCTAAAGTCATTAATGCCCCATTTTAATGCACCTGTTCTGACTAATGGTGTGTGACGTTGGAAGACAAAGACAGGACGGGTTTTACTCTGCTCCTGTTAAGCAATTCATGCACTGAAATAGCACAGAGCCCAATAAACATTCAGATTGTGCTATACTTAAAGCTGAAACCACTGAGGGTTTCTCACCTTGGCTTGGTACCTCAGCTACTCTCTTCCTTTTATTCCTATTTAGTGAAGCAAATCCATGTATTTAATTTTTTGCATCTGCTTCAGCTTGGTGCCCAAGGATATCATTATAATTAAGCCTGTACCCTATTCCTGATTTGCATAAACATGGCTGTGCATCAGTGGGTTTCCTTTTTCTTTAATTTGATATTGAGTTTGATATTGTCTCCAGGAAAATAATCTGTTCATTTATCACAAAAGATTGCTCGTCTTCAGACTTCAGCTGAAACAGTGGGCCTTACTCCATTCCTGTGACAATTAACAACAAATTTCCCAGTGATTTCACTCAGGATCCTACCTCCATGTCCTTTTCCTTCCATGGCACACAGCTATCCATTTATTTGAGATATTTGAGTAAGTTAATCACTTTATCCTATGGTGGGAATGGCTAAACTCCATTCATTTTAACATGGTTCATAGGAGAAATATAAAGATATTAATAAGAAATAATCTGCTGTGTTTAACAGATGATAAATTTTATAGTCAACGTATTGCTTACTTAGCCATGAAGTATCCAGTGTGTACTCTCCTAAGCAGGCTTGTTCTCCTCACTGGACTGGGAGGGAAGTTTGCTGTGTTAGGCCAAAGGAGTTATTGGTTTTACGAGGTCAGAACTGAGGGACCTGCCTGGTTCCATGCTGGCTCTGCCCTGCCGGCGCTGTGGAAGCTTGCACAAGCCATGGAACCAGCACTAAACTGCACAGCTGCAGTCAGAACCTGATAAATGCTGCTGTGGAACATCTAAGCACCCAGAAGCCAGAGCTAGGCCAGCTCCCGGGCTTTTGTCTCTATCCTAGAGCCAATTAGTTCATTTAACAGCCAGTGTTTAACCCTGAGTGTGTTGGCACAAACTTCAATTTCCCTTTCTCCATGTCTGGAGTGGGGGCAATGTCAGCACCCAAGAGTTGGCTGTAAAGTGAAAAAAGCAAAGTCATCAGGTGATTAGTACCTGGCTAGTGGTTTGTGCTGGAGATTTCTAAAAAGACCCTCTTAAACATAATTCTCCAAACTGTAACATATCTCTAAAGCACTGCTGATGGTTTCCTGCTCTGAAAGATGTGTTGTGTATTACCAAAGCTTTTGGCAAGGGTGTGACTGTGTATGCACTGTAAGCTGCTTTCCACCTGCACTGGCTGCTGCTTTTGGGGCCCAGTGGATTGAATGTACATAACCTACAGCTCCTGGGGCTGGCTTTGCTTCCTGGATTGCTGGCAGAGCTGCTCCTATAAAAGCCAGCCAGAAGCACTGGGCCTGCTTCACAGGCACCCATCAGTTTTGTAAGATATGCACCATTTCTTTCTGAAAGTGAAGGGAATTAGAGACTGAATGTGTGTAATTAGAGTGAATTAGAATTCACTTCACTTTGTTTCTGGCATCTCTGGACAAAGACATAAAGCTTTAGGACTACAAGAAATTCAGAAATAGTATTAAGGTTTTCATAATATTACCAGTCCATATTTCCAAGAAAACACCTGAATACATAGGTGCCCTGTGCAGAGTGCAGATGTAGTACAGGCTTTATGATTTCTCTTGTAGCATGTGAAATATATAAAAAAAACCTGGACACAGGACTGGTTAGAAAATAATGCTGTAGTGGTGAAGGAAGTTAAAAGCCTTGGCCTTTCTGCATTACCAAATCGAAAAGTCAAGCTTAGATGCATAAACTTTTCAATTAAATCATTAAGAAGTATCAAATGCTGGGCTGGTTGAGGTGTTTAATTTTTTCATCCTGACATTTCTATGCAGACCCACTCATGTGTGCATTTGGCTGCACAAACACCAAAATGCTCAGGCTACCCAAGGCTGGCGCACAGCTCCTCCTCCCCAGTGGCTTCCCATCTGACACTCTGCTCTCCATACACTCGTGAGCTGGTGTATTCCTGCCAGACACCACACAGAGGGGAGCAAAACCAGGACATGAGTGTCAGCCTTGCTTCCAGCAATCCAGCCTAGATCCTGAAATAACCATCTGGAGTGGCTCTTCAGGGAAAGGTAACCAGTGCCCGTCAGTGCTCATTGTGTTTGGAAAAGTTCAGAGGCTCAAGTAGTATAACGCTGAGTGATGTCTGCTCCACTCTAAACACTTTGTGGTTTTAGCTCCAACTTAATTTATTGTTGACAGTGACAGTCTCTCTGTTTATTTCCCTGTGTAATCTTTGTCTGATTTCAAGTGTGCCTGTAAATACTCCTGCCGTTTCAGCAAACAAGTTATTAGCTCTTCCAAAGGAAAAGATATGAGAGCTTTTTGAAAGGTTAAGTCTTCTGAAAGTGCCTCTTGAAGGCAGAGGCCACTTTTCCTTTCCTTTGAAGACAATCAAAGTATGGAGAGTAGCTGGTCGTGAACAAAATGATCAGGGTGGCATAACTAAAGCTTATTGAATTTGTGCTGAGGATCCCAAAAATGGCAGTTTCATTTGTTCCACACAGTTTTATCCTCTAATTCCTAATAACAATGCTGTCTTATTGTGCACAATGAAAAGACTAATTTGACTAAATCCATTCATAAATGACAAAATCAATAGTTCTCCTTTTGAAAGTCACTCAGCATATAGAATATGAGAATTTATGGTTAGTTTACTGCTGTCATGGATGGGTTTCTCTCTCTGGTAGGAACTGATAAAGCAGCTTTTGAAGTCAGACTGTCTCAATAAAGTACTTAAATCCATCTTAATGTACCCCGGGGAAGTGAGTCTGAATTAACCTCGTACCTTACTTTTGTGACAATAATAAGGTGAAAGAGAGTATACAGCAGAAACTGATTATAATAGGTGATACAAAAGGAGACAGCAACAATGAGGCAGAAGTAGAATAGGAACTGGGATTAAGGGATCTCTCACCCAGCCATGTGCAAAAATGTTGAAAATTAATGTTGTATTGTTTAGCTAACAGCTGTCAAGTCATTCAAGTCATTGTAATGTGCTGTGTGCTTGCTTTCCTCCCCAGCTCACCAAGAGCATGTTAGAAATCACATTCCCTTTCTTCTGCAGAATGACAAAGTTAATCCTGCCTTGCATTGCTTTCAAGACAAACTCATAGCAAAGGCTGTCTCTTAAATTTGTCAGTTAGGATATTAACGGAGCGTGAAACTTTGATGTTAAACTGGCATTTGATGAACAGGGTTAAAAATCACTTAGAGCCACGTTCTCTGTAGTTGTTGTGTTTGTGTGGAGATGCAAAGGATGCAAATGCACCCTCAAGCATTTGTGGGGCTGCTGTAACCAGAGAGAACAGCGTGTTCCTGACATCGGCTAAGTGGGAGATGCATTCCCTGGAGAACACCCAAAGGAGACCAAGGAGGAATCCAAGGTTCTTTCTGTTTCCTTAAAATAACGTTTTCCTTGTAATAATAATGCAATAACACTAGAAAAAAATAAAAGAAACGGTCCTTATCAAAGTGACTTTAAAACCAGTACTATGAGACATTCTTAAAATCTACTACCCTGGCATTGCCCATATCACTCTATTCTGACATCTGTTATTTCTGCACTTCCAGTTATCCTGGCTTATTGCTCTCTTTTTATACACAAGACACTGCATGAGTAAGTTATACTTGGGATTCTAAAAGATTTAGCAAATTTATTTTCTAAACTACAATTTAAAAACCAAATATTAAAAATTAAAATTAATGTGCTTTGTGATATTTCTACAGTTCTTTATGCGGTTGAAATCAGAAATCAAAATAAGTTGGTTAGGACATTTTTATCTCATAGATTCAAATTTTGTCCTCAATAACCAGGAGTTGCTCACGTTGTGGATGAGGACAGATCTCATTCTTACAAAGTCCTTTTGCTCTTATCTTCCTGTTTGTAAGACAGGGCAGCTGATTCAAGTATCAGGTGAACAATAGGCACCTTTTAAGGACATAGAACAAAGCTTTGTGTACATTTCTTTGAGGTTTATGGTCTCTTAGATATTGTTGAGGCCTTTTTACCTTTTCAGATGTCAGTAGATTCTTATGAAAAGGCAAATTGAAAATATTCTTTCAACTCTTCTGTTGTTCTGGTGCTGATTAGCCAGGAAAAGGTCTGTGTTGGAACCACTCTGGGGAGGGAGTTTCATCCTTTACCAACAACATCCTCACAGAAAAATCAAAATACATCCACTGTTAGCTTGTGGCAGCTTTAATGTAGCTGGAAAAAGAAGAATAACTTCATTCACATCAAGGTAATCTTAATTTTTGATATGTAAGTGGTTTATGCCTGAAGTAAGATGCGCATGAATCTTGTAACCTGAGGATGCTCTCACTCATAACAGTCTTGACTACTGTGGGCAAATTTACTTCTGAATCCCTGGAAATAAGTGCTCTGTTGTTCCAAACAAACTTTCATTCTGTGCAGCAAGAGATGTGGGGTGAAAGACCACCCTGAACTGGCACTTTGATCAGGAACCTGCTTCCCCCAGTTTGAGTGCCTCCTCTGAAGGAGTGCTGCAAATGACACTCCCTGTTTGAAGCTCTCCTGACTCCAAGCTTCCAGAAATTTGGGGAAACTCAGAACTCTGTAGTGTCCAAGTTTTTAAATAATAATCAAAATCTTCAGAAATAATTTTCTTGGTAATTTGACATTACTCTGCACAAAAATATGAGGCGAGATGATGCTTTCCTAGTAAAGCAAACTGAATATTTTGTTCCTGAATCAAACCAAATACCATCCCTTGGAACTTTGAGTAGCCTTTGAATCACAGAACATCCTGAGTTGGATGGGATGCACAAGGATCGAGTCCTACTCATGTCCCTGCCCAGACCCCCCAGCAACCCCCCCTGGGCATCCCTGGCAGCGCTGTCCGAGCGCTCCTGGAGCTGCGGCAGCCTCGGGGCCGAGCCCATTCCTGGGGAGCCTGGGCAGGGCCAGCACCCTCTGGGGAGCAGAACCTTTCCCTGCCCTGCAGCCTGGGCAGGGCCAGCACCCTCTGGGGAGCAGAACCTTTCCCTGCCCTGCAGCCTGACCCAGCTGAGTGTTGGCATCACACACAGCACACACTACATCAGGTGGGAGCTCAGCCCCAGCGTTTGCACTGGGGTGACCTCAGGATGTTTCCATGGTGATTTACATTTGCTGTTTACCCCAATGCTTGGCTTGAGTAGGACTGGCAATACTTGAGTGTTCTGAAATTAATCTCTTCTAAATTAAGATCCTTGCACCTTGTAATTTCTTAATATTCTCACCATTACCACTCAGCCCCACATTGTTATTTCCAATCCTCGCTGCTCCGCGCAATATTCCTCTAAAAAGTTCTTTTTATGATTCAACCTACAAATGAGCACTACTTTGTTACACATCACTTAGTTACGTTCTCCCTGTACTCATTATATCACCCCTTGTGGGTAGCGTTGCAAAATACCCAAGATATTTGAAACAAGACACTTGGGAACATAAAAATTCAGTGGAAAAAAAGAAAGCAAAATGAAGTGAAATAAAATGTTTTTATACCCAAGTATGATTAGCTTTTTATTGGCATTTTCTATTAAGGAAAATTATCTCTAAAGCCCCCTGTTTATCATAATTTATCAGTTTGATGAGAAAACTCCCAACAGGAAGGGTTGGTGCTGTGGGAATATTGCCTGTGAGCAGGAGGAGGAAGCATTCCATGGTGGGAGCTGTGTGTGCTGAGCCTGGCCGGGAGCAGGAGCCTCACCTTCCTTGGAGCCTCACCTTCCTTGGAGCAATGCCCAGGGCAGTGACATCGAGCCACTGCTCCACCCTGAGCACAGAGCACAGCACCGTGCACTCAGTGCTCTGCTTTCACTCTTTAAATTAAGCAAGTTCCTTGGGAAACAATCTGGACCTGGACAGGCTGGATCCATGGGCTGAGGGACAACAGGGACCCCTGGCAGGTCCTGCCCTGGGGTCACCCCAACCCCATGGAATGCCCCAGGCTGGGGCAGAGGGGCTGGGAAGCTGCTGGTGGGAAAGGCCCTGGGGGTGCTGGTGACAGGGGCTGGACACGAGCCCAGGTGTGCCAGAGGCCAATGGCACCTGGGCTGTGCCAGCCCTGGGGTGGCAGCAGGAGCAGGACGGTCCCTGTGCCCTGTGCTGGCCCTGCTGAGGGACCTCGAGGGCTGTGTCCAGCTCTGGGCCCAGCATGGCCACAGGAGAGCCCTGGAGGGGCTGGAGCCTGCCCAGGGAAGGGAACGGAGCTGGGAAGGGGCTGGAGGAGCCCCAGGAGGGGCTGAGGGAGCTGGGAAGGGGCTGGAGGAGCCCCAGGAGGGGCTGAGGGAGCTGGGAAGGGGCTGGAGGAGCCCCAGGAGGGGCTGAGGGAGCTGGGAAGGGGCTGGGGCTGGAGCAAAGGAGGCTCAGGGGGGCCCTGGTGGCTCTGCACAGCTCCTGCCAGGAGGGGACAGCCGGGGGGGTCGGGCTGTGCCCCCAGGGAACAGGGCCAGGAGCAGAGGGAACGGCCTCAGGCTGGGCCAGGGCAGGCTCAGGGGGGCCAGCAGCAGGAATTTGCCCATGGAAAGGGTGCTCAGGCCTTGGCAGGGGCTGCCCAGGGAGGGTTGCAGTGCCCATCCCTGGAGGCATTCACAAACAAGTGCATGTGGCACTTTGTGATATGGTTTAGTGAAAGTGTTGGGATTCAGTCGAAGGGAGGAGTGGATGATCTTGGAGGTCTTTTCCAGCTTTAGTGATTCTGGGATGAGGTTGAACAAGCAACCATTGCTGAGCCATAAATATTCACCTTCACTCACCCTGGCCACACTCCTTGTGTCAGCTGCCAGCCAGTCAGAAGCTGATCCACTGCAGTCCAGCTTTGCTCCACTAAAATATTTTTTCTTCAACCAAATTGTCTTAAATCTCGAGCAGCTTACACTAGGCTGTTTTCTATTAGTTTATGAACCAAAATCGGCCTTGGCACATGCTTTCCCACTCCTTCCACAGAGCTTTTTTCCATGATTCTGGCCTGCTGAAATGGTATTTTATTAATGATTACAAGGGAAAGAGCCACTGTAGAGAAATTGATATAGTACATAAGGTGCAGATTCTGCAAGCAAATACTATTTTTCTCTAACAAGAGATTTTCTCATCAAGCTATATTTTGTTTTTTTCTTGCCTGAACAGGGGTCACTCACTTCAGTTGTATTGCTGACTGTGATTTTTTGAGATTGCCATCATTACATAGCAGTAATCTGTGCAGCATCATTTCCTATGGGGAATTTTCCCCTTTATCAGACACAATCCTCTTTCCTTGACTGTTTCTCCCAAACAATATGTTCATAGCTGTATTTTGATGCATAAATGTTTGATGCCAAGTCAATAGATGAAGAACCAACTGCTGAAATATGCACACTTCACTCATTTTTACAGGAGCAAAAGCAGGAGTCTTCATTTTATGGATACAAATATACAAATTCATTTTTTTATTTTATTTTTCCTTTTTTTCCCTGTGATTAAGATTTGTGAGCCTTTTCCTTTTTTGGACTTTGGAATTTTTTTCTCCCAAATGATTTGGTGGAACCCTTCAGCTGGAAGTTTCTGTGCACAGATTTGTCAGCAGACCAGGAGAAATCCAGGCTAAAGAAGGGCCTGGAAGGTGAGCACATAAACCCTGTAAAAAGCTGGTCCAGCCAACGCCTGGGAAATGAATGTAAGTGATAATAAGATAGATGTCATTGCCAAAAAGGCATTTTTTTAACAACTGTTCAATAGAAAGATTTTAAATGATTAGTATCAGCTACTGGAGGCTTTTGGAAGGAATCACAGTGAGCTGACAGCCCCCATCGATTGTTTTAACATTCAAGACAAAGGTGCAGAAAGGAGCGACCCAGACAATGACATGGATACAGCCAGAAAATCCAAGAGGGAAGGTAAATAGCACAGACACTGCAAAGACAAGCACTGAAGACATACAGGATTTTCCAGTGATGATAAAAGGGAGAAAGCTTTTAAGAGTGCAGCTTGAAGAGCTCAGTTTTTATTACCTAAGACTTTTTAAAAAATTGAATAAACTTTTCCTCATGCTTCAGGTTTAAAATCCACAGGAGGCAAGGTGGTTAGATGCTGCAGGGCAGATATACATTGATTTCTCAACCAGCTTTTTTCTTTGAAAGCCTGTTAAATAAATGCATTTCAAAATGTGAATGCTTTTTCTAAAACTTTCAGCAAATGCTGGTTTCATGCCACCATCTCTGTGAGATGTAAATTATTACAGTGGTGCACACTGGCTGCTCAGATTTGAGACCAGGATTGTTTACAAAAGCACAAACAACAGAACCACTGGCTGTTTATGAGCATGGAAACACCAGGATTCCACATGAATATGCAGGCTACCTGGGCCAGCTTAGATAACACAACTGAGAGGAGCTTTATGTTCTCAGAATAGAAAATAATATGTATTTGTATCAAATCTATGGGGTTTTGGAGTCTATGGAGTATGAGATAGAGGCATGTGCCAAGTCTGATCTCCTCCAGCTCCAGCTAACAGGGCATCACCCTCCACCCACAGCACATGAGACAGAAGTGTTCTGTTTCTAAGGCCAAATTAATTCAATTTACAGTTTTCCACTTGTGTTTAAAAATCAATTTTAACTACATATCTTTAAAAAAAAAAAAACAAATAACATCAGTATAAAAGCTAACTCAACTAAAAAGTAAATAATATGTATTTTCCTTACTGTTGCATGGTTTAAATTGCGGAGAAATAATTTTAAAAGCTTCCTGGGAATAATTTTTGAAAGGTGAACTGTTTTAATTTATCATTTTAAATGCGCTGACAACAAGCACATTTTAAAACTTCATGGCATAGTGCATCAGGTTACCTAATATTAATTTAGTTTTTATAATTTATTTAATATAGTATTGATTGCATTAGCATTTGGATTAATGACCTTTTAAATGCTCAAAGACTGAAGGAGTTGTCTCGTAAGATGAGAAGACAGTCACGAGGCTGGAATAGTTGGCCAATCAGCTTTTTAAAAATAAATTAAAGATTGTGTAAACCAAAGCAATGTTGAGAATTAGGGCTTTCTAATGAGATCATCAGCTCTAAATCAATACCAACAGGGCACACACTTTTGTTTGATGTTCACTGTGTACTGGAGAGAATCTCAGTAATCAATCACTGCTTTCTGACTTGCAGATGCAGAATCCACCCCAGTGAAAAGTTTGAGACTGCAAAGGTTTGAGGCTCTGTGCAAGTTTGGGGAGTGTAAATTGGACTGTTTCCAAAAGGGAGAGCTGAGCTTTGCTGACCGTAAGTTAAACCCTCTGAGAATCATGCAGTGTGTTACATTGAAGCTGATCCCTTGTGAAAATAAGGGGGTGCATAATTTGCCCAATCCAAACCTACCCATGAGAAGAGCCTCATCTGCCAATTCCTTTGCTGATACCAATATAATTTAAGAGGATGAAAACCACAGTCATGGTGGTGGTAGGGGGTTCAGGAGAACAAAACTTTCCTACTCTAAGTATGGAATCTGACTCGGGGACTGTCATCTCCAGTTTCTTTTGCTGTATCTGTATACTCATTTCTTCTCATGGTTATTTGTCCTTGGGTTTTTTTCCCCTCTCACTTCCTCTCTGTCCCTATGAAGACTTCATGTGCTGACTTAAAAATACCTGTGAGCAATTAAGAATATAAAATCAGTAATGGGAGAATCAGTGCCCTTTATTATTTCACCCTTTCTTTTCCAGTGTGTTGAATAACTGTTTGCTCCCTTAGAAGTACGTTATGGTTTTGCTTTTTTTTCCCCACATACACCTGTTGAAGCACACAATGAATCCCTGGATGACTTGTATCAATGAGGATGTCCTGGCTGTGTTCTCTGGTTGTAGGAGACCAGTGGATTTGCAGCCTGTTCATTATGAAGAAGCAGTGAGGAATTCTGTGGCTCTGTGCCTCATGTGATCCAGCTCCTGCAATCTGTGGGGTTTTTCTTTAGTTCTCTTGAAACGAGAGCCATTACCCTTCTCTTCTGTTGGATATCCCAAATATCTTTTTTAGTGGAGTGACTGTTATCCACAGACCAACCAAAACTATGGTTTGGCCAAAGCACAAGGATTTGGGGAGAGTTATTTCCTGTTCTCTTGAGCACTGTGAGTGGGAGGGAAGGGCAGGGTGCACCTCCAGTGGCAGCACCCAGCACAGGACAGGGGAATTTTAAGCCACTTTTGCACTGTCTGGGCTGTGTGGGCCACCCTCTGTAGCTTAAACTGTAGGGATTGTTACCAAATGTAGGAAGGGCACAGATAAATGCTATCTTCAGCAGATTAACCATTCTCTGATGAAGTTTTTGCTGTGTTTGTGAAATTGTGGGAAACAGTCTTTTGCTAATACACCATTAATTTTTAAGTATGGTTTCCAATATGAAATATTTTTATTTTGGCTATTCATTTTTAATGACTCCACAATGCAACTCAGCAAAACTATACAAAGCAAACCAATAAAAATACGATGCTATTAACATCAAATATTTGCATAAAAGCCATGAAATACTGAAGCAAAGAGTTTGTAGGTAACTGGCAGTTCATGCAATGAAGACAAAATGTACAGAAGCTGCCATTAAAACATCGATTTATCAGAACAAGCTTAGAGTGCTACATTCACTGCATACCCCCTTCTGGCAAACTTTTACTTTGGAGGTATAATAATGGAGGTTATTACTAATTTATTGTGTCTTGGAGCCATGTTCATCAGTGTCCCTGTTGTGAATTCAGTGGGTGGTCAAACTCGTTACCTTTTGCCAGTAGCTGTGCATTACCTTAGCCAGGAAATTGCCTTCAAAACACAGATTTGTGCTTTTTGTCTACCCATGAAACACACAAATGACCAATTTCACTTTATAACTTCTAGGCATACATCATGAGAACCTAAAATAGGGTGTTCTACTTGCACTGTATGTACAGCAAAGCAAGTGCATTGTTTTACAGAATATCTTTTTAAATCCTCAAAATATATGGTCAAGAATATTTAAGTCTGGTATCTGGTGGAGCTGCATTATTTGAAGAGTAAAAGGGTTACATGGATAGATACCAAGAACTGGTCAAAGAGCAGAACATCTGTCACCAAAGTATGAAAATAAGTTAATCAATAATAATCAATACTATGATCACTGTAATCAATACTTGTTTCACTGCCTAATTTTAGAAAACAGTTTTTTTGTGGTTTGTTTTTGTTGGTTTGGGTGTTTTTTGGTTTGTTGGTTTTGTTTTGGGTTTTTTTTGGGGGGGGCAGGGAAAGGGAACTAAATATTTTAAATTCCAAATATTTTAAATTATTTTTTAGTGAACTCTGAGATTTTGACAATTTCGTTTTCACCTTCAGCAGGGCCCACAGGGGCCAGTAATGAGAAGAGAACAGAAGACAGAATTAGTTACATCAGAAAAAAATCACAATTGCTAACCAAACTAGTCAGGCAACCCAGGAAATGTATTTATATTTATACATTAAATACATATATCCATAATTGTATAGTAACATTTGAAGAAGTATTCATGGAAAAACACATTTGACCATATAAATGTGAGAATATGCAAATTGTTATTTTCCTTTCCTAAAGTACTCCATCTGGCAGTTTTTCTGGGTGCCCTGAAGACCCTAAAAACTAAATTAAGGCAAAGATACAATGTAAAGTCAAATCCTGAGCTGCAAAACGAGGAATATATTCATAAATTAGTTTTGTATATCTCAGACCTCTGAGTGAACTCTAGAAGCGTTGTATTATTTAATGATTCTCCTAGAAATCTGTTTGATACTTCCTATGAACTGTACCATGGGAAAACATTCATTCCAGGATCACAGTTTAAGTTCATATTCCTTTAATCTTTGCACTTAACCAATGCAGAAAGTTTAATATACTGTTGAATTCTTTTTAATTCTTTTTTCCAGGTGTTTTATAAAAAAGGAAGGATTTGGAGGCAGGAGGTGTTTGTGCACTGACAGACCCAATAATGGCCATGTGTATCTGTGTCTATGTGACAATAAATATGTGTGGACATGGATAGCGCATGTTTGTTGTCATCAGCTGTTTAAGGATCCAGAAATACCAGTCAGACTTAAGTCCTAATCTCTAATGTGTTTTTTCCCTCATTAAGACCAAGTGCACACCTTCATCCTCTTCAGGGGGACCTGTGATAGGCTGATCCTTGTGAAATGCAGCCTTGCTGATGGTTCAAATGGGACTCCGTGCACTAATTAACATTTCATTTTACGGCAGCCCTTTCCTGTGCCTGCACGCTCCCTCAGTGGAGTGAACAGATGCAGTCACACACCCCGGGCTTGGCAGAAGAGGGATGTCACTCTTTAGAATAAATGCAGTCAGTCACCATCAACATCTGCCTGCGTGGCTGCCATCCATGGATGGAGCACGGGAATGGCACTGCAGGACTTGGCTCGTTCCTCTTTTGTCCAGGGAACAGCTCTTCCCGTTCTTTGATCTTCTTATTCTTTATTGAAGTTTGAAATGTGTAAAATATTTCTGCTTCTGGCTGCTGAGACATTTATGCAGAGAGTATAACACAAGAACATTCTATGAGGTAACAGTAATTAAAATTTGTCCTATTAAAACAACCGCATTTTCTGAGTTGTAAAACTCCATTAAAAAGACTCGGTGTTTTGCCCTCAACATCTCAACCTTTGGTGGTGTTATCTTCCTTAATTATAGTACATCAGAGATACCACATTCACTTTTAAATGACCTGAGAAGGTGTTAAGCACTTCTTCCTCATGATAACTAATTGGCCAGTTTTGTCAATGCAGATGCACCGCCGAGTAAAGTAACACTGGGTTTGTGTATGACTCAAGAGCTCTCTTCAACTGCTTCAGACACGTCTACTGACGTTTTTGCATGATTATTTTAAAATATTGTGTCCATTAGTAATGGCTCTGTGTCATTGCATGTCTCACTCTGTTTTTGCTAACATGGATTAAAGGGACAAGCATCAGAGGGAGCCCTTCTCGCGTCCCTGTGCCCTGGGGCACATAATTTTTTCTGTTGTACATTTACCATTTTTGGCAGTTTTCTGCACTCTCAAACATTAATCTGTGCTGCATCCTGTCAAAGCTCTCTTTTATTTCACGTCTTATGCATACGTTCGTGTGCACCCCAGCACAGGAGCCAGCAGTGCCCTGGAGCCAGGAGGGACATCCCTGTCCTGGGGACATCAGGCGCTGCCCAGGGATGGGCTCAGCCCCGAGGCTGCCGCAGCCCCAGGGATGCTCAGGAGGGATTGCTGGGTCTCTGGGCAGGGGCAGGAGCTGGGCTGATGATCCTGATGGGTTCCTTCCAACTCAGCATCTTCTGAGAGTCTGTGGTCCCTCTCCTCTCAGACATGCACCCCCACAGACACCTCCAAACCTCATCCCAGCCTTTCCAGGGAACCAAGGGAGCTTTGCCACCAAAACCTTTGCAGAATTCACCTGTAATAAATGGGAAGAAAACAGCAAGAACGGGCAGCTAAGATCATCTATCTCCCCCACAGGACAGTCCAAAGTGCTACTGCAAATGAGAATTGGGCGATAACTTTGGGGAGTGGACCCCGCAGGGTTAAGGGTTGCGTTCCATTTCCATTCCCATTAAATCTTTGTTATGGGCTAAACCTGTCAGCACGGGTGTCAAAGCATGGCAGCCCTGGCAGCATCCTTGTGCTGCTGGCACTGGGAACCGCAGTGTATTTATAAGTGTAACTGCTTCCTGTATTTATTTTTTTATTTATTTATTCACCTGATTTCCTGTAGGCCACAAAGTAACTTCGAGAACAGCCGGATTTTAACTTAGTCACGCCCAAGAGAGACAATAATGAGCTTTCACTTGAGATCGGGTCCTACACCTGCCTATGTTAGATCATTTAATTGCCTTTTCCACCTGCGTTTTTGAATGAAACTAATTAATGCTCTTTTCTTACATGGCTTCAGTCTGATATTAAGGAATTCAACATTCCCATTGATAACTAAAATTAAATAATCAGTCTGTTAAAAAGATATGATTAATTAATAAACTGAATAAAATCATTCAATTTTGCTTTTGGAAAGCATTTTACAGTTGGATATTATGAGGGCAAAGGGCACAATAGTACGTGCAATAAAATTGTGTTGAATTCCACTTCCTCATTTATCTTTCTCCTTCTCTTTTGTGCTCTTTGTAATAAATTCCTCAAAGATTATTTAATTTAATTAAAGTTAAGAAAAGTACCTAATTCAAGTAGGTAGTCTAGAGGTTCCTTCTCTTCCACTGTGAAATATAAGTGTGAAACCAGTGTCACTTGCCACCTTTCCTTTTCAGAAAAAGTAGGATGGCTTCTACCTGGCAGTTGCAAAATCTGCATTTCTACTTCTGTGTGAGTAGGGTTTGTGTCCTGTACTTGAATCGAGTGCATGTGTGCATATGCATAGATTGTATGGATCAGTTGTATCATAAAGAATCCTTATATTAAATGTACACCCATGGTGTTTGACCTGTTCTGTTAGCCTTGTTTTAAAACCCCAGCAAAAAGAAATTGGCTTCTCCCTTTAGGGGAAAAGTCTCTCATTTCCTCCCAGACTAGAAAGGGTCCCCTTGACTTTCAAATTGCTGCAACAGGCAGGGCTGCAGTCGGCTTTGTACCAGTTCTGTCACTCAGTAACATTTAAGCCTGTCAGCTGAGTTCCATGTACAAATGCTAAATGTGATGGATTTGTTTTCAAAACATTTCTTTAAAATAAAGAAAAGGTGGAGTGTGCTCTACGCTGAAGCTTCCCTGTGAATTTTAACACACTGTGGTGTATGTCTAAGAATCTTTTGTGCCAAGAGTCGAAATAGGAGCTGCTGTGCTCAGGAAAGTTTGTTTGCCTTAAATAGACAAAAAAAAAAAAAAAAGTATGACGATAGAAAAATGTGAATTATGTGTGTGTTTCATGCATTTTCATATTCAGCTTGTGGCTTAGGAGTCACTACAGGACCTTTTCCCAGTTGATCCATACCCACATGACATCAGTAGGAGCACTGGTTCTATCGGACATATTTCTTAAAGCACCTCCAACATTGGAAATAATTAAGTTTTTCTGATTTAGATGGTTACCTAAATCATGTGACCACTTCAATCACAGTTTTAAAGCTAGAAATCAGTGGAGAAGATGCAGAAAGACATTAGCAGATGAGAAGGATTGCAGCACATTTGAATTTCTGCTTATAATGTGTTTGCAACTTCTGGAACCGCTCTAATGTTCAGTGTGTATGCAATTACTTCTGACACTGAAGGGAGAAACTGCCCTTCATGAATTTTAATCCAATGGCCCTTTGGATTCTCCTCAGCAGCTTTTCACTGTCTTTTGTTGTTAAGGCAATGCAGACATATTTGAGAAGTGGTGTTCACAATACATTTTAAGAGAGTGTACTGCTTGAAAAGGTTACTGGGAAAGTTAATTTACATCTGGAAATCTAAACAAAAAAACAGTTAAAAACCCCCAACTTTTGCAAATGGTTTGTGACATGAAAATATCTCACTTTTGGTGGAAGACTTATTGATCCATCATTGATTAATTTAAGTGATAATGCTACAAAAAATTTGCAATAAGCCAAATTTCCAATGTTTTATTCCCAAACTATAATTCCTGGTTAGTTGAAAAGGACTTGGTGCTGTGAGTGAGACACTGTGGTTTAAATGGCTACTGTGAAGCAAACAAGTTTTCTGCCATGTGCTGCATCACTGATATCACCAGATGATGGGGCAGTGTCTGAGATTTGGAGTTTTACTTCATTGTTCAGAAGAAGGGTTCCTAAGAAACCCCCTAATCACCTGGGAACATAAATAACTTCTATGAGAAAAGCACTATGATCAATATGTTGGGCAAAAAAAGATGTGTTGACATAACCAAGACAATAAAAAATATGTTTATTTCAGAATAGAGGGGAGGAAACTTTCAGATATGTTCTCTGAATTGTTCAGCAGTCCAAAGGACATCTTTTATTTCTTGAGATATATGTATAGATATTGGTGCATCACAGTGGAGCTCACAATGTCGAATGAAACCCTTTGATATATTTGTTAATGCAAAGGTGGTTGTGGGAAGCTTAGTGAGCTATTCCTTAACTATTCCTCTGAAAAGATTTCCTTGGGAGCTGGCACTGGATGTTTAACTTTCTGCAAAATACAGCACACAATTTACACGGTGCACTTTGGAAGAGTCTCTGCCACATCTTTGTATCCTCAATCTGGATTTCATCAGCTGTTGCTTCAAGAGAACACAGATACTTTGAGGCTGACATATCCTATGTGAGTCAGTTTAAAATGCTATAGAACACCTGACCACCCCCAACTCGACATTCTTGATAGAAAATCTCGTGTTTTTCCTGCAAATCTTGGAGTCCTCAGAGTAAAACTCAATCTAAAAAGAAAGATCATCGTGTTCATTAAAAATATTTTGGTCAGTCTCCTAAAAGACACTATGAAGAAGACGCCTATTGTTTTTTTTTTTCTCTAGACCTTTCTTTCTTGCTTTCCCAGTAGTCATCAGATGAGACTGGATCAGTAAAATTCCGAGTTTTGAATAGACTGCTGTGACCACATAATGTCTGATGCATTGTGTGACAACACAGCCTAAATATCACATATGTGGGACTCAGTCTGATTCTTTGTGTGACAAAGATGAATTTCAAGTGCCATAAAGTTTATTAAACCAGACTGACAGGAGTTTAGCAGACATAATCCTCTTTTTTTTTTTCTCCCAAGTTTTAACAAGCATGTTTTTCCTGCACAAATTCAGGAGCAAGCAGATAGCTCCCAGTGGTTCCAAAGCCATGGGAATTAAGTAGGTGCTTAAAGTTAATGAGGTACTTAATTGCTTTGTAGAGCCGAGATGGACTCTGTTGCATTGCAGGTACAAAGAGAAATTGTCCCTGGTCTCCTTTCTGAGCTAGGAGACTTTTAAGGATCAAGATCTCAGTTGTAGGCCATCTTTTCACCATTTCTGCATAATTTGATGGTTGAAAATTGTAATGTTCTGTTGCAATCTGGGTGGGTACAGTTGCAGCATCATTAAAACCATTCAGGCTTGATACAAAGATTTAATAAATTTCCTAAATAGCATGTCTGAAACCACAGAGAGCTGAGTAATGCCTGAGCAGTGCTACCACTGTTTTAGCAAAATAGAGTCGATGCCAAGTCACACAGAGCAGAAAGTCTACAGCAGTGAGGTGAATGCATCACGAGAACAGACTCACCCTGACAGATGGGGCATATTGTCCTGGGGGAATGGACTGGGGAGAAGGACAAACACTGATGGCTTGAAATATGAGAATATTTTTGTTGGAAGGAGACATTTTTCTCACAAGAGGTAACTTTGCATATGGAAATGTTACACCAGATTTTAGTTCTCATTTGCACTGGCAAAAATCTGGTCTAGTTCTTGGCACACCAAGTCTCACTCTGGCTGGCCATGGCCTTTCCAGGTGAGACAGGATTCCAGGAACCTTACCAGAATTTTTTTTAGATCAGATACAAAGCAGAGGGAGTATTTGTGTCAAAAAACAATGTGGCTGTAGCTGTGGTTTGTCACTGTGAAACAGCATAGCACTGAGAGATAGCACAGAAATTCACCTTGGATCATTCATATTGCATTTGTGCTCTAAATCTTGCTCTTTGGAAAGAAAATGGAAATCCTTTACTCTTCTATGCTGGGTTGGGCTGGGATGATGCTAATTTTCCTCATGGCAGCTGTTACAGTGCTGTAATTTGGATTTGGGGTCAGAATGTTGGTATCACAGGGATGTGTTGGCTGTTTCTGGGCAGAGCTAACAGAGAGCCAAGGAGTTTTCAGCTCCTCCTCATCATCAGCACATCAGCACAAGGAGTCAAGAGGAGCTACAGCCAGGACAGGTGACCCCAGCTGACCCAGGGGACATTCCAGACCATGTGCCATCATTCTCAGTACATAAAATGGGGTGGGAAAGGAAGCAAGGGGGTGATGTTTGGAGTGAATGTGTCGGTGTTCCTGAGGAATGTTCCTGGGGATGTGGCCCTGCTCTCCTGGGGATAAATGAACACCTGCCTGCCCGTGGGAAGCAGGGAATGAATTCCTTGCTTTGCTGTGCTTGTGTGCACAGCTGTTGCTTTCCCTATTAAACTGTCTTTATCTCAACCCACGAGTTTTCCCATTTTGACACTCCTGCCTCTCTCCCACATCCCAGCGTGGGGGAAGCGAGTGTGGCACCGGGGACTCGGATGCTGGGGAGGTTAAACCAGGACAGGTAAACCACAAATGCTCTTTCATTAACACGGCCAACATCTGTTACATTTCCTCATCTTTAAAGCAGAGCAGTATTTTACTCTTGGATGCTGTTTCTTGTGGCAACAAAGACCCCACTTCAAGAGGAAAGGAATTTTTCACTTTTGTGTCTCGGAGTAACTTTAAACCGTTTATGGTATTTCTGTTTAGAATAATTCCAGAGGTGTGTCTATTTATCTTCTGCATTAAAATTCAAGAAAAAGGTTTAGCTTTTGGCTTGCCTTGGGGGCTAAGCTGTGCAGCAGATATGCTTCTCTGAGATAATTTGTTTTCTAATTGCCATTCGTTTGCTGAAATACAATTAAAGTTATTGCTCTAATATTAACATCAACATCTTGATTGCCTTATCAGAATATGAATATGTATTTTTCTTACTCTGCTTGGAGACATCTTTCACTAACTTTCTCTGAACATGTAGCTCTTAATTAAAGAGAATTTTTAATTCAGATGTAACAGTATTTTTCCAATAATGTTGCCGGCTGGTTGGAGGGTCAGACCTTAAATTGGAGTCCAGACTTTCATCAGGTATCATCATAACAGGGCACGTGTTCTCCTGGCATATCTGAGCCTTTGGATCAGCCCTCACAAATGATCTGATCTTTGTGCAATTGCCAGGGTTTAGTTTGCAAGCAGGCAAATCTAAGCCAAACAGAGATTTCATTAAAACTGGGATATGGTAAGGTGCTGGGAAAGCACTGAGCAGCCAGTCTGTCTGCAGGAAAAAGGGCACTTGGGCCACAGGAGGAGGATTCTCATCTCACTGAGCAGTAATGAGGGAATGTTCCTGAGCATCTCCCCTCACTGTGTTCCTGGCCTAGAGAACCACTTATGTGCTGCAGTCAGACCAGAATCACCAAAGAAGAATGAGCATAGCTTTATTTTTAAAATAGCCTTTATACAATTCTTTACTTTGGCTTTTTTT
>VYXF01009253.1:451570-466050 GCA_013397295.1 Polioptila caerulea | reverse complement strand
TTTTTTTTTTTTTAACCCTTCTTTACAAAGATGTTTAATGAACAGGATTCTTTCAATCTGTAAAAGCAGGAGAATGTTCCAAAATCATTGCATAAATGAACAGGCCACTCGGGATGACAAAAACCAGAGATATATTGAAGAAGCAGTCCCATTTGGTGATGAAATTGTTCTTTTTCACTCTAAGAGATCCTTTTTAAAATCTTTTTTTTCTCATTTAGTAATTTTCCTTTTATGATAGCATATCTATTTCCCATACCTCATTAGCTTCTGAGCACATATGAATATCCCACTGAGTTACATTGAAAATTATTTTTTTGAGTATGATAGAAATGCAAAATTGAATCCTAGTTTTAAAAAAATAATAATGAAATTGACATTTATGCTCTAGTGAGTTGTTGAAAATGAATTAAGTGTATAATAATTGGCAAAAAATTAATTTTTAATCTGTATCGTGCGGGGGTTAATTGATCAATGTTATAGAACTGGGTATTTCAAAACTGAAAAGTGATCTTTAGTGGCCTTCCAGCAGATCTCAGGTGGCAGGGATCAAGTGAGGGTTTGCTTTCTCTGGGGAAAATATTGCTGAAGTTTGTTACACTAAATGTGTCTATCAAGAAGGGTGATCAGTTAAGTAGAATCAGTTATTTGGTTTTCCCCAGATCCAAATTTCCTTTTGGATTTCAAACTCACAAGTAGGTTTGAATTCCTTTTCACACTGGCTTTTATACCTTAATGAGCCTTTAATTCAGTTCAGACCAGAGTCACTCTGCAGATTAGGGTGTCCAGAAATTAGGACTCTGTTAAGTACACTAACATATGTTTATGTGGGGATTTATGTCTTTAATAGGAAATCATCAGAATTACTACATGTTCGATAGCTGGATTAATGATTTTGCTTTTTGTTGAATTGTGGCTTCAAGTAACAAAGAAGAATTAACCTACAAATAAAAACCATGATGTTTAAAAGATGTGCTGCCACATTGACAGTGTGATATGGGTTTGGATTTCCAAGCTCAAAATGTTGAGATTTAATATTAATAATATGAGCCTATCATAGCAGGCTTCAGCTGAGCTCTTATGAAAACAAAACCATTTAGCAGTAGTTGTTGTCTTGGAAAAAAAAAACAAAACCATGCTGATTGTCCTTGGAGAGATTTTTCAATTAAAAAAACCCCACCCAAACTGCTAGAAATAGTCTGCTGTGATGAAACTCTTAGGATCACTACATCTCCTTGTACATGCAGCAATTGTGGATGTTTTTTATGAGTCCCACTATGATAAAACACTTAGCACTTGTTTAGAAGTGTACAAAGAAGTAACTACAAGCCTTGTAGAGCATACAAGCTCTTTCATGTTTCAAGGAACTCTCAGTGTTTCCTGCTATGCTGTCTCATGTTTGGAATTGCCTAAAGTGCCTTTTTAGTGCATAGATGCTGCATAAAAATCAGCTTGCCTCATTGATTTCAATGAGCAGTTCCAAGGTCAAATGTTATTCAGCTGTAAAATTATCTATTAAATTTTTTTACTAAGGGAAAGCATCTGAGTATTGAAGGACAAGATAATAGTCCATTTACTGAATACAAAGGGATGCCTTTTGTTTGTTCAGCACGTCCTTACCACAGGGATGTGCCTTGCTTCTCAACTTCTATTTATAGAAGTTGATACAAACCTTAGGGTGATCAGCAGTCGTGAACATCACATTGCTAAAACACAGGGCCGTGGAAATGGAGTTCTTGATACATCACAAGTGTACGCAGAATAATTAGAACTAGGAAATAGGAGGGTTTCAGGAAAGCTTAAGATTTCCTGAAATTTGCCTAAAATGAGAAATAAAATCAACCAATCAAAAAAAGAGCTGTTAAAACTAATGTGTGGCCAGGAGATAACGTTGTAAGTTGTTTTTTAGAGCATTGTCAATGCATGTGGGGGACACAGAGTGAACCAAACTCTTTTAATTCCACCTAGAGATAACTGACATTTTCCAACAGATCCTCTTTTTCAAGGGTACATCTGAGCTGTCACACTTTTATTTTTGAAAGCATTTTGCTTCAGAGGAGAAAGTATATAATATTTTTTTTCCAAATCACTAGGAAAATTCAGGCAGTCTTGCAAGAAAACCTGTGATCCTCCATGCCCACGAGTTGAGGCAGTAAAATTTTTGGCAGAGCACGCTCGCTCTTGAAGCCAAGCACTAATAGTCTGTTTGCATGTAATGTTAGCAGGTAAGAAAGGAGTAAGTCCTTCTCCTGCTTCCTAGCTGGAGACTGTGCAGTTCAGAGAGTGAGACTGAGAGCAAAACCCCACTAGGCAGATCAGCAGGGGGGAGAGAAAGCTCCTCAAAGTCTAAAAAGTATTTGCCTGTAATGTACTACCCACTTCTTCCTGAGTCAGGAATGAGATCTTGCTTTCAACAGGAAAAACTCTTCAGGTTCCTGTGCTCTTCCCTTATTAAGGGACACTTGGCTCACTCAATCTCTCTCATTAAATCCCAGTCTTCATCAGAAGATTATGGTAATTTAGGTTATGACTTGGAGGAATCCTGTTAAATTGGAGGTGTCCCAGCTCAGCAGTTGGTGTAGCTGGGCTCCAGCAGAGTCCGCCTGAGCAAGGCTGGGCTTAAATCACTTCAGCCTGCCCCGTGTACAGAGCTCTGGTCAACATCTGATGGCAGAACTGAACCGCTCGGATTCAGCTGCTCACAGTGTCCTTCCTGGTGAAAACTCCCCAGCTGACTTCTCATAGGAGCCTCCCTTTCCACTGATTTCCCTTAGCTATCCAGCCAGATTGGCCACAGAAATTCAACAGCAGTTGCTGATGCTCTGTACACACAGAGTCATCCCCATCTTTGAGATAAGGCACTGAGATACCCATTTTCATGTGAGCAATTATTCCCTCACCTGGTGACTGTAAAAATGCTTCCAAACAAATTGTAACATATTCACCCCTATTGCACCACTAATTCCCACAGGACCTCACAGATAACATTGATGTGGCAGGATAACTGGCATTCTTTTATAATGTAGTAAAATAAATTGTGTTTTTATGGGATGGCCTTAATGTACAGTAGCACAAAATTCTTCAGAGAGGCATCAATAGTAAACTGGAGTTAAAAGGAAAATTTTACGGAGGAGTTGCTGAGGTTGTTGAGTTTTCAGGGGATGATGAGGTGTGTGACTGAACTACCAATATGATTTAAGACAAGTGAAAGAGTAACTGAAAATTATGAAGCATCTTAGCTAAACGGAATGATTTTCATGCCCTTATTTCTGTGATTAAGATTTTATCCATTAGCATACAATTTGTCAGCCTAGGCAGACCTAATACAAGAATAGTTACAGCTCTGTATGCTCAGTAAGATGTGGAGAATGGATTACATAATTTATCTAGCTCTTTCTTGACAACAGTTTAACATTTATTAGAGTGGTCTGCACCGCAATATTTCTGTCTTGACATTAAAGTTATGACTTCCGTAATTTTACCATAATTGTTCTTAACTCTTTCTCTGAGAAGAGATCAGCAGTGCCCAATCAGAGCAGAGATGAGGTAGGGAGAGAGAACTTTTATCAGCTCGTCTGATTGTTAGCAATAATATTCTTTTACTTTTTTCTATGTCTTTTTCTTTTTTCTATGACTTTCCCACATTCATATCCTTTGGGCAGCACACAACAGCAACTGCAGTGAGCAGTGTGCTGCCCCAGCCAGAGGAAGACATCCTCAAGCAGTCTGAGTGTTAGAAAGCCCACCAGGCATTTTACTCAGACTCCTAACCCAAAAGAATATCAAATTATAATTTTACTAAGGGAATATTTCTTAGGCTTCAGTGAAAGAGGAACTGAAAGTTTGAAAACAACTTCCAAGTGGAAACTCGGAAATGCTATCCTTGTTTAGTTACACAATGTTCTTCCCTACTTCTAATAGCACCTCTTTGGAAACACCAGAGCTCTGGAGTTCCCCATTCATCTACAAGGAGTTTCAGTTCATCATTAATGCCATTGTCAGAGCTGTCCCAGCTCAAGGAGCAGGTACATACAACCACAAGAAATTTCCACATAGATAATGCCCAGTTTGAAATGTGCTCCTGGGAGAAAGAATGTGATTTTGATAGTGGCTTACTCTTGTTTCTTCAGAGGCCTTCTGGTTTTTGATTGGTTATTTTATGAAACCTTTTCAAGTAGTGGAGGTCTTTAGATGAAGAGCTGTCCTTCATAACTTTCAGTTAATAACTTTACTATTATCATTTGAAGAAAGGATTGTTTTTACAGTTAAATCAATACGCCAGGAAGATCAGAACATAGTGAGGACCCTAATGGCTGCAAAGATTTGGAAGTGGTTTTAATGAACACTCAGCAGGCAAGAAAATGCTCTTTTATGTTCACTCCAAACAAAAATATACAAGCTGAAGAGGAAAAAACAGACTGTAGCCAACCTTATTATATGAGAAGTGGCTGTGAAATTATTTATTTCATCTAAACTAAATAAGGCCAATTATTGGCTCTTCATATAAAACACAAGGGAAGTTTTCAGAAGGCTTATGAAGCAAGAACATAGTTTGATGGAGAATTACAGTCATCTTACAATTAAATCATAGAATATTGAAAGTTGGAGGGGACCCATAAGGATCATCCAAGTCCAGCTCCTGTCCCTGCACAGGACACCCCAGGAATCCCACCATTTGCTTTGTCATGCTTTAAAAAAGAAGCCATAATTTTCCTCAGAGATAAAGTGGAAACTGTACCCAAAACCTCAGGGGCTGAGATCCTCTTCTACTTTTATGTTGGTATATGTATTTCTATGTAATATAATACATATAGTATTACATTATATATATATATATATATAATATAGATTATATTTCTGTGTAATATAATCTATATAACTTTATACTATATTGCTCATATGTTATCATTATATTGCTATATTCACAGATATTTACCCAAGTTTAGAACATTAGTAAGTGCCTTTACACTGAAAAAAATTTCTCTGCCTGCCATAGCGAATCAGGTGAAAACATGGTAGAAAATAGTCACCATATTCCCAGGAATCCTTGTTTAGCTCTGTGAAGAGCCCAAAAAGAATGGAAAACCATCTCTGTGACACTTCTGAAACCCATGTCCGTAATTTCAGGGGGTTTTTTTCCATCCCACTTCCCCTGTCCCCTCTAAGAGGCCGAGTGTCTGGCAGGCTGGTGTGTCAGGAAGGGCTGCACTCAGAATGTGCTTTCTTCCATTTCACTCTCTGAGAAGTCCCAGATGATTTAAATGATTTAGTGGTCTCATGCCCAGAGGGAAATGAGATGGAGAACATGATGGAGCAGAGCCTGTGGTGCTGGGCAGCCCTGTGGGAAGGGGGCACAGGCAGGTCAGAGGAACAGAAAGGACTGGCAAGTACCTCAGACAGAAGTTCTAGCCCCATAATTTGAAAGGTGATTTCAAGTCCCTGTTCTGTTCCACACCGTGTCCCTGTGTGCTTCAGCTCTCTGCCTTTAAACTGGCTATAAAAGCATTTCCCTTCCCAGGGGCTTACTGGGAGAGCAGCTTCATTGAAAGCACCAGCAGCTCCCAAATATTGCAATAGATGCACAAAGACCAGCAGCATAAAGCTGGTGTCATCTCTGGGCTTAGCAAAACAAACACACAGGTGTTTCAGGCATGATCCTGTGGTTGGTTGTCTTTTTCCCTAGCAGAAACGTGATGCTTTTCAACAAAAATAAACACATGAACATGGAAAAGAAGTCCTCAAACAAAAGTAAAAAAAAAAATCAGACTAGTTTGGAAAGCCTAAACAAACACTGTAACATCTGTTTCCTGAGTTATTGATGGAGTCTGTCCTCAGGCTCATGTCTGCCTTCAACATCTTCCAAAACTTTCTATCTTCTGTGTGATTTCAGAAGCCAGAAAACAACTGGCTTGTTATCCTTCTGAAAAAAAATAAAAGTCGTAACCTGAAGCTTGTATGTGGCTCAACTGTAAAGCAACCAGTGAGAAAGGTGTTTGGCAATGTTCAAATTCTGCTAACCAAGTGGTAAAATTACTTGTCTTATTTATTAGCACTGTAATAACCTTCCCACACTTCCATTTTCTATAGCACAAGACTTCAAGCTGCTCTTATTTTACATGGCAGAGACTAAACCTGAGCCTTTAAAAATAAGTGTCCAATGCTTTCAGTATTATTGTCTATGAATAAGCAGGCAAAAAGACTTACTGCTTGTGGTCTGCTATGAATGCATCAACTAATTGTGCTCCTCACTGAGATATTTTATTTACACTGATCTTTATAGTATCTGCCTATCACTTTCTAAAGTGTGTCTATCTCTGCCTGACAGCAGCCTGAGTATGACATCCTACCCAAAATATTCTGCCCCTCGGGGGAGCCCCCAGCTGCAGAGCTGGGCCAGCCCTGGGCCAGCACAGGAGGGACCTGGAGCTGCTGCAGAGAGCCCAGGGAGGCTCCAGGATGGGCAGAGGATGGAGCAGCTCTGCTGGCAGGAAAGGCTGGCACAGCTGGGATTGTTCAGCTGCACAGGAGAAGCTCTGGGCTGAGCTCAGGGTGGCCTTGCAGGGCCTGCAGGAGCTGCAGGAAGGATGGAGAGAGACAATTGCCAAGGGCTGGAGGGCCAGGAGCCAGGGAATGGCTGCCNTGGGAGGGGTCCCTGCCATGGAATCAGATTTTCTTTATGGCCCCTTCCAACTCAAGTCATTCTATGACTATGATCATATTTTTAATGATCTGGATGTTTTGCTGACCATTTTGCTGGATCCAGACACAGAGTTTCCCAAAGAGCAAAAAGGAGAAATGTTACCCTGATCCTTCCTTTCCTCCAGCATCTGAGGAAGGTGGATAGGAGAAGTGGATCAGTCTTGGAGAGGTGTAGATTCTTGGTCTTTCTGTAGGAGACCAGATAACTCAGTCCTAAATTCAATACAGTCCAAAACATAGATGCTCAAGATTCTTAGCTAAGCTCTAAGTCTGCATCATCTGACATTCAGTGTGTCAGACTTTCTAGCAGTGATGCTCTCTAGGGAATTTTGGACTTCTAAAATATTTAATAGGCAAAGTTTTCAGCAAACACAGTTAAGAATCTGGAAAAACTTCCAAAAGGCTAATTTTGATCAGGACTGAAGTTCTGGAAAAGGTGAGAAAAACTGTTTTTTTGTTCTACAGTAAAAGATGGAATTCCAAGACATGTTCTCGTATTTCCTTGTGTCTCCCAATGGCTCCTTGTGTCGGATGCACAGCCCAATCTGATTATATTGAATACTACTTATGTTATCTGTCAGCTCCTTCATGCTTCTGAGTGCACTGAGCATAGTGACAGGATAGAAATATTTTCCTATAATGGCAAAAGAGAGAATTGCAGTCATTTGGAAGCTGCAGACTGTTCCTTCAGCAAAAGATTGGATGCTCAATTTAATTGGTTGTGCTTCACTAGAAAAAACATAGTGCACTCATTAAAACATCAAAACTCTTACTTCCAAGATATCTGCTTCTTTTTTGAATTACAGCATGAGTAGAATATGAGATTTGATAATATTTCATCGTGATTATACTTTTGTAACCACCACTTGTAATTTGCAGACAATCTGTGGGGGACAGGGAAGCTCTGGGTATTATTGATTTACAGTGTTGAGATCAATGTTATAAGCATATTTGCATTTATAAAATAGATGGAATAGCTTTATTCTTCTCCCTGAAGTCCTAAATCTATGTGAAGCTTGTTTTCGTCTTAGCTTTTTTTTTTTTCGCTCTTTATTACAAAAATAGAAAAAAAAATAAAATAAAATACTAAAAAACGCACAAAGCCTCATCTGCCATAACCCCAGTGGTTCTGTGGGCAAGGAACACCACACAGGTATTTCATTTCAGCAGTGTAGTCACATCCTCTCTAGGACAATATCTCAGAGTGTTATATGACAAGCCATAAAATATTACAAAGACAATGACTGCAGTGGGGGAGGGAGGATTATTTAGAGAAGCAAAGGCTTCACTTTGTTTTCCAAAGCATTCTGTCATGCAGTAAATTAAATACCAGTGGCGTGAGTTTCCTCTGGCAGTGCCCTCACACCTCGCAGAAGGGGACAAGTGCTTCTCCAGCAGGAGCACCAGCCAAGGAGTCATTGCTGCAACGAGCAATCAGAGCTTTTCCCCATTCATTTCTCCTTTTAAATGCTACCCAATTTGAACATTAAGGTACCTCTGTTTGCTGTCCCCCTTTAGAGTTCAACACCAAGGGCACTGTTTGTGTGCAAGGCTGTGCTCAGCTCTGCCAAGGGGCTTGGCTGTCTCTTCCCAGGGCCCCGCTGAGGAGCTGGGAGGGAACAGAAGTTTGCACCTAAGCTGCCTTTGGATAATCATGTTTTTGGAACACCGAATATCCCACCCATGCCACATTTTTTGGCTCCCAATTTCTTTGCCTTCTAATACGTTTCAGAACCTTGATTGGAAGGTCTGTTGTGTAATTACAGATTTGGTACAGCTCTAGGAGTTGTCGTGACTTCCTCTTCTCTCTGCTTTTTGTGGCACTTCTGATTTAGTTCCTCACACCTGAGGAATTCTAAGGCTGTTTGCAATGCTCAGAGAATGAAGAATAAGAGATCAGTGAGATGTTTTATCTGCCCAGATTTTTTGTTTTACTCCATCTCCTTCTCCACTTCCCATTTTCCGTGCTTTAGAGCATTCAGCTGGATACAAGGTGCATCTGACCATGTATTATTAATCTCATTACAAACTAATTTTGTGAGGGAGACTGGCAATAATCACAAATACATGCACACACATGCAGCATGTCCTTACAGCTCCTCTCTCTCAATGTGCAGTAATTTAGAGAAATTGCAGAATCGTTCTCTGTTCTTTGTAATAAGATTCCATTGAAGAGCCCAAAATTAATGAGATTCTTTTTTTTGCTCTTTATTGTAAGAAGTTCATTTAGAACTTAGCAATGAATAGAAGATGCTTAAGTAACTCTTACCAACCCTGTGTCATTTCACTTTGTGTTGTGTGATGTGCCTTCATTCAGCTTTGAGTAATCACACTGCCACAAATTGGCCTGTTACCTTGTACATCCAAAGAAATTGTGTCATCTTCGTAAATTTTATCTCCTGGCTCTTCTAAGAATCCATCAGTTCTTCTGAGTTCCATTATGAGGGTTGGGGAATGCTAATTGCTAAACTTGAAATCCTAAATACTGCCAGGAACTTATGAAGGTCCTCCACACAGGAGTGAATTTCACCAGACTCTCTCCTAGAATATTGGTGTTGGGGTCCTTATAATTATTTCCTCAAGTATTTTCATCTGTGCAGCTCTCTGAGGGTCTTACCTGACCCAGTGCCATTTTATTGGGAATTCTGAGACAGCTCTCAGCTCACTCTAAAGCTGTGTCAATCTTCAGATACTGTTATTTCTTGATCCTCTTTTATATGAAACTGATTCCCTTTGATATCTCTCTGGCATTTTTATACAATTTTATTTTCTTTTAGTGTCATCCCTGGGCAAAAAAAAATATATTTTGTGTTCTGTATCTCTTTTCCCTGTTACAGTACTCCTTCAAGCCCTTGTAAATATCTTTTCTTTTCTTATGCATATTCTAAAACCCATTTCAAATACAATTCCAGCCTACTCCCTTTTCTTTCATCATTGTTACAGTCTTTTAACTTCATTTACTCTTATGTAACCCTGTGTTTGTGATTGTTTTAGCTCCTTAAGCTTTGATAGCTTTTTGCATTTAGAGATTTTATTACAGTGCTTGCTGCTGGATGTCCTGCTATGTACTAACCTCTAGGACATAGCATTAATGCTCAAAAACAATTTTTCTTCTGCCTCTTCTTCCTTCATTTCTTTATCCAATTTCCTTTTATCCAACACTTACATGACTTTTCTAAATCTCCAGTTCAATATCCTCATTTAGAAATCTTCCATTTTTAAGATAAAAAATGAAAATAATGGGGCCATTTTTTAACCAATAGTTCATCATGTCTGGCTTTATGCCAAATTTCATCGATTCCCTTTTAATTTTTCTTCTGTATTACGTTGTGTGCTAATTATATTTCTACTGCTATGCCATATTTTAGTGATTCCTTCTTCTTCAGAATTTATATCAAAGTGACTGAAAAGTGTGGTCATTAACTTTCTTGTTTGGTCCAATGTATTTTTCAAATAATTGGTTCTTCCTGCCATTTTTTTCCTTCATTATTTTTAACTCTCTCTTATATTTATATCTCCACAATGCACAAAACACAAAAAAATTCCTGAGGTACCTCTCCAAAAGAAACCTCCCTTGCTTCTCACAGGCTTGGAATTTACCATCTGATTTGTAGAACACTGTTATCTGCAGAGCACAGCACTGGGCTCCTCATTCCAGGTGTGAAGGCAACACTCTATCAGGTGCATTTTTGGCTGGATCACTGGAAGTATTAAGATTTTTTAGGGTCAATAAAAGAAAAAATGCTGAAAAAATATTGGCCCAGTGTCTTGAGAACTTCTTGATACAAGTGTGAGAGTCACTCAGCTAATGCATGTGCACTCAGTGCATGGTTAAATGTCCAGCCATGCTGGGTTGAAGTTGGGAATGTTGACTCTCTGGTTGTGTTTTGATAACTTAAAGCCTTCAAGTGGTGATGTCGAGACTGAACTGTATTTCTTATGTGCTCTCTAACAAAAGTTTGGTCAGCTTTCAGTGCTGAATCTTGCCTTAATGTCTTTCATCAAGATGGATTAAAAATCAAGGAATTATTCTCTTGGGAACCTCTTGAAACAATGATGAATTTGTAGGCATGCAACAGAGTCTTGGGGCAGGTCAGAGGTGTGGCAGTGAAGGTGTCCAAGGCCAGGTTGGACAGGGCTTGGAGCGTCCCTGTCCATGGCAGGGGGTGGAATGGGATGAGATTTAAGGTTCCTCCCAACCCAAACCAGGGTTTCTGATTAAATCACCCAATAAACATTTCTGAGTATTTTGTATTTGGTCAGGGGCTGCCTGACATCTCCCCTACTGAACTGTTGCTCTTATTTTAGAATGTTTTTGGCACCACTTTAAAGAGCAAGTAGGCCAAGAGGATAAGGTCCATTTGCAGAGTTTTAAGAGATTAAACAGTGTACCTACCTGCATGTTCTGCAAACTGACCCCCAGGGAACTGCAGATTTACTTAACCCCTTGCCTTATACAAAGCTTTCCAAACACAGCAGGTTATTGTAGGAAAGACACTTATATTTCATCATTACAAAGTCTGTCCAGGAGATTGCAAACTCTAAAACAAACCCTCTTCATTAAAAAATTCTCTGTGGGAAACTAATAGGGAATAAAGAACACTTCATGGGAAAGGAAAATAAAGGCAAATTTGAATTTGTCTCTCATCCTAATTAACAGTGGGTCGTGATACAATCCAGAAAAAAAAAATCTTTCAAAATAAAATACTCTTGAAAATTAAAATGATGTTAATAGGCTGGTAAAAAATGAAAAGAAAATACTGGACATCTACAAGCATTTTGAGTTTAGGTGGCATGATGTCCCATTAAGACCAGAAGCAAACCATGCATTCATTTCAAATTCTCAAGGTTAATAAATATTTCAGCAGTATAATATTCCCACTGATTTAGGACATAAAAATTTACCTTTTATACATTATACTCTCAGTTTCATTGACAAATTGATGTAATTCTTCAGTGAAGTTGAAGTTACAGGAATTATGATTGCAAAAGTCAACATTTGTAAGGCATGGCAGCCTGCTGCTAGTTAAATCCTGCTTCTAAATTACAGGGGGAAATCATCTGCCTTGCTTCTTAGCTGCTGTGGAGGAACTGCTGTTGGAACATGAGCATTTTAGAGGATGGTAATTGCTCCTGCATACAGAATGCATTTCCTGAACTCTGCGTCTTGCAGAGGAACACAAGAAAGTATAATGGGCATTTTATTGATACTTGCAAAGGCAGTGAGGTGTGCTCTTGTCACAGGGAATCATTTTTTTCAGGTGATTGCTCACATAGAGATGAATTCCAGCAGGATCCCACATTCACTGTCCTGGACTGAGCTCATGTTCAGATCTTTGTGAAAAGCCTAACCAGGGCTGTAGTGGAATTATTCCTGTGAATTTGAATAGGGTCAATCCAAAGGGCTTTTTAGATCTTAATTTTTTTCTTCTTGGCTTTTTCTTCTTCCCTTAGGATCCCATGGATGACCAACTGGAGGCCTGAAACAATCATGGACTAAAACTGACACTGAAAAGTGACCAAATTGTAGCTCCTGCAACACTTGTCCCAAAAAGGTTTATTTTTATAGCTACAAAATATTTGGGTCTTGATCCCAAGCTTGTTTACATCACATCTAGCATGCAAACTTTACTTTCCTGGTAGCTGTACCTGTTGTAAGCACATACAGTTAGCAATAATTATTAGTTTCAGATGATAATTTGGGTCAATCAGTTGAGGTGCAGCTTCTTGAACTGCCCATGTGTTCATCTTTAGGATAGGTTTCAAGCAGCCACTACAAGAGAGGGAAGAAGGGGAAAAAAAATGATCCTAACAGTGAGAGAAGAAGCTGAAGGAGCCAAACCCCCGTGGTGAAGCTGGGGAAGCTGCAGAAGAGATCCACTGGCTGGCAGAGGAGCAGCCCGAGGCTGGAGCACTCCTTTGGCTTGCTGCTGGAAGCAGAAAGAACCACTGATGTCCAATATCCCTGATCCAGAAGGTGTTGCCATAGTGATGTGCTGGAGGAAGCCTGATATGCAGATTGGAGATGTGCTGTAGGATATAATCTATCCATGGTGAGCCATGAAAACAAACAAACTGAAACCCCAGGCTTGCCTCCCTCCCTCAATGCCCACGGGCTGTGGCCGTGTTTCTGTCACCCCGTACCCGTGGCAGCAGAGAGGTGAAGAAGGAGGGACACGGAACCAGCCCTGGGAGAACTCTCTGCCCTTGCCTTGGCAGCACCAGGAACAGCCCCAGTTCTCACTGTGCCCTCCACTGGGCTTTCTGCCACCAGCCCATTATCCCCCTGCCCACATCTCACCCATTTCACTGAGGCTTTACCTCTGGAGAGCAGTGATGTCCTTCCTTGCCACAGAGCACTTTCATTGCACCCTTTATCCCAATCAGCTCATCCAGTTTTCACAGGCTTTCTCACTTTTTCTACATTCATTTTTCCTACTGATTGACTCCCTCTTTCCTCTCCAGCTAATCTTGTTTCATTTTTTTCCTCCACTGTGAAGAAGACATTGCCAAAACGTCACCTCTAATCTTGTTTCCTGTTCCTAGCATGTAATTTATTAGTCCTCTCTCTCACTTTTTTTCCCTTTTATTGAGCAGTCTACATGCTAATACAGCTCAAGTTTTATTTTCAGATTGTCAAATAAATAATTTCCCAAGTCTTAAGAGTAGGGGAAAAATAAGAGCTTTGAAATAATGATCAACCCTGTCTTTTGCCGAGGCATTTGCTTTTAGATCTATACAAATCACCTTATTCAGGGATAATACAGCAGTGCCATATCAGTTAAATTCATTATTGGATGGGGTATTTAAGAAGCTAAGGTGAAAATCCAGCCTTTTTCTGATTGATAAAGACCCATTACATAAAACCTTCACATTGATATAACTCTGGTCTCTTAAATATAATATTCCTCCCCCCCTTCCTTAACTCTGTGTTGTTGGGTGGCACTGGGAGAGCCTTTATCATTTTTCCCTTTCTTACTTTGATTTCAGTATGAGTTTTCCTTAGCATCTTGCATTGGTACACTGATAACCTGTTTCTGGCTCTTGGGAACTTGCACTGGACCTCTAAGTCAAAAGGAAAGAGGGAACCTTCAGTCTGTTTTTCAGCAGAGATGAATGATCAGTAAACACAAGCACAATTTGCTCTTGCTGTCAGGCCTGCTTTAAAGTGCAATATTATATTTACTGATAGATTTTTTACCATTGCTGTGTTCAATGGGAAAAGGACCTTTACTTCCCAATTTACACATCATGCTGTCCTGTCAGAGCCTAAGACATTGTGGATGTCCTTCTCATTTAATGGGCTGTGTCTGGGGACTTTCAATCTTTTAATGAGAGCTGCTAATTTGGCTACAGGAGATCCCTGAACCCCAGGGTGGGTGAGGCTGGAGAGGCCACGGGGGCTGCTCTGGTGCCACCTCCCTGCTCCAGCAGGGCCATCCCAGAGCTCAGGGCACAGCAGTGTGTCCCTGTGGCTCTGCAATATCCCAGGGAGGAGACTGCACTGCTCTGTGCACACTCTGCTCAGGGCTGGGCACTGCCCAGGGCACAAGTTGTGCCTCCTGTGCAGGGGCAGCTCCTGGGCTCAGTCCCTGCCCGGGGCTCTGGGGACATTGCTGGGCCTGGAGCAGAGCCTGGGACAGGGATGGACAGGGACAGGGACAGACAGGGACAGGGACACACAGGGACAGGGACAGACAGAGACACACAGGGACAGACAGGGACACACAGGGACACACAGGGACAGACAGAGAGACAGGGACAGACAGGGACAGACAGGGACA
>VYXF01009253.1:420995-451292 GCA_013397295.1 Polioptila caerulea | reverse complement strand
CCTGGGCATGGAGATGCTCCAGGCCCTTCCTCAGCCCCAAGAGCTCCCGGCCCTGCTGTGCTGAGGAGCCACAGCTGGACACAGCAGCCCAGAGGTGTCCTCAGGGCTGGGCACAGGGGCAGGATCCCTCCCTCACCTCTGCCAAGGCTCTTCCCCATCCCCTGGGGCACCCTTGGCTTCCTTTAGCTCCCAGCTCACACAGTTTTGTGTCTCATTGCTTGGTGTCTGAAATACTGGGGCAAACATTCTCAAAAAGAATTTGTTGAGGACTTGATGAAAATCTAAATGATTTAGAGGTTCCTGATGAATGCAGGGTTTCGTTTACAATTATGTGGCTAAAATGCCAAGGTTTTTTATAGCTCTGCTGAAGGTGTCTAACAAGGTACAGCTCAGGCCACATTTCACTCATTGGAATTTCCAAGTGGCAGTGCCTATTCACACCCAAGCCTGGTGGATCTGTCAGATCTTTGTCATCCCAGTGGGCTGGAAGCCAGAGTGCCCTGCTCAAAGCTGCAGCTTGCACTAGACAGCAGGGCACTAGGGAATTAAACACTAATTATTGAAGTCTTTCTGCCTTCCCAAAGTAATTTGTGTTTTTCATCCCACATGTGGATAGAGATGTGATGTGGAATTTGCAGACTCAACAGATTCTGCAGTAATTCCTGCTGGAGTATGACAGCACACATGGATCTGGGAGCTTACTGGAGATCACAGACATGTGATGTGCTCAGATATGAACAGGAATTTGTGGGCAGTGCTAGGGATATTCTTCTCTTGGAACAAGGAATACTCAAAGGAGACTGAAGCATTCTCCAGTTCCAGAAAAATAAAATCCAAAAATCAAACCAAAACCAAACATCCCAGCCTGGTACATCTCTCTGCTGCACTGCTGATATGTACAAGTAACCAAGAGCTCAAAAGATCACTACCAATATCTGTTACCTCCTTGCAAGTGTGACAGTGTTCTCTGCCAGTGTTTGTCAAGCTACCATGAGCTATATTCATATTCCATATGGATATGTATTTTTTCTTTGTTTTCCTTTGACACTAATGCTCTGGCAGAGCTTTATAAGTAGTAAAGCAAGGAAATTAACTTACATTTTCCAGCTTGCTAAAGTAAATTAGCTACACTTTTGACTTTCTGTGGTTTCACTCTGAATGGGAGAAGCAATAAAAATGAAATAAGGCTAATCACTGTTGTTCTATGATTTTCTCTGTGGTGTGTTGAGAGGAGAAGAACCCATAACAAAAACTCATGAGTTTATATCTGCTTAAAACAGGTCTCTAATTAGCTTCCATAATCGATCTCCCAGCTCTAGCAGGTGAACCAGGTAATTATCTTGTTTATACTGTAGGTGAGTCACAAAATGTTAGATAGCTTTCTCTGTATCTTTGAAAGATAATGCATTGTAACAAGTGTTCCCAATATGAATGAACCACTGTCATATCCCAAACCATCTGTCGCACACACAGCAATGCGAGATCTCATTTTATTCTTTGCTGCAAAGAGCTCCAGACATCAAAGACCTGTCCCTTTGACCGCTGTCCCAATCAAAGGATTTCACTTAGACAAATCTTTACTTCCCATTACAATTTCAGAGCTGCAGAATATCAGGTGTTTCCTGGCATGAAGAGGAGGAATCCAGTCACCAGTGCTTCTTTTCAAGGGCCAAATCTTGTCACTGTTCACTTCCCATGGGCCTTTTGAGTAGCACAGAAACTCCAAACTCAACAGTTAATTAGGGTTAGTTACTTAGGGCCTGAGGCTTGAGAGACAGACTGTGGTGCACTATACAATCATGGCTTTTATTCAATATAATGTGTCTACCTGTTCCCCTCCAGAAGGTGAAGTACAGATAAGTTGGCTCAATGCATGGGTAGGATTAAGTTGATGTATAGAGAGCACTATCTCAGTGTGTTTAATTGCTCACAGAAGAATTCCCGTCTGACATACTTTTGAGCCTTCTTTATTCTCCTGTTATTCAATCTGTGCTTTATTTACATAATACAGATATTTCTCTTTCTTGCAGGCTGTTTCATAGGAAGCTCTACAAAGGAATAATCCTTTTTGACAGCCTTTAAAGGGTCACAGTTGCATTTAAAGCCCATGACCAGTAGCACTATTAATGGTGTATTTGCAAAGAGAGGACATACAGAGCAGTTCTTCCCAGGATAATGTGGAAGTGTTTAATCTCTTTTGTACTACAAAAGAGGCTTCTTGCTTGTGGTGAATGGCTGAAATATGAGTCTACATGTTTTCCATAATCATTGAAACAATAATGTACCAGCTTCTCCCCAAGCTAAAAATAATCCTGTGGTGCGCATGCCCCTTTCCCTCTTCGCCTTGATAACCAAATTCAAATTCCCATGAATAAGGTTCCCTTTTTTTCATTTTTCATAGACTTGTCCCTAGCAAATTTAGTTTCAAGGTCTTTTATTTCTGTTTCTAAAGTAATTATCCTCTGGGCCTCTTCCTTTCTTCCTGGTATGATGCTAGACTAATTATTCTTCTCCTAATGAATGCCTGAAATGTATCCCATATGGTGGCATATGTGCCTTCAGATGGAAGCTTGGTTTGAATAAAATAAGAAAATTCTTCTCTTGGGGCTTTCTTAAATTTTTCATTCTGTAACAATGATGAGTGAAATCTCTGTCTTGGGGATAGATGCAGCCAACTTGCTTTCTATTACACACGGAGCTTTCTCTGAACTGGAGATTTCCATGTCTTTCTCTCTTGCCATGGCCATCACAGCTCTTTCTCCACGCTGTCAAAATGACTGCTTGAATGAGGCATAGCATGAACATGACTGATCTGAAAAATACTGTGTGCATCATTGCTTCTCTAACAGTTCTTTGTCCCCTTTTCTCTACTCCTACCCCATGCAATACCTACTGTAATTACCTATGGAAAACCTCAGACTTTAGAGGTCCTGCTCATGAATATGTACAAGGATATGTACAAGTCCCACTTGTGGGTATGTACAGGGATATGTACAAGTCCTGCTCCTGGATATGTACATTCTGTTGAGAGTTGTGCAATGGAGAGAGTTTTCACTGACTCAGGTAAAAGTAGGGTCCTGGGTACAACTTTCTGTAAGCACCTGTAGGTAAAACAACTTACAGTCACACTTGAGCTCATATCAAACTAAAATATTGGAGACATTCCAGCTCTGCCATCCAAATTATTGGCAAATTCAGTCTTTCTATTGCCTAAAAGGCATAGTTTTTCTATAGATTTAATGATGATTTTCTCATGTTTTGTGTATGACTTTTAGTCTTTTATTTATGGAAGGACTGGAGTGCTGTGTCCAGCTGTGGCTCCTCAGCACAGCAGGGCCAGGAGCTCCTGGAGCTGAGGAAGGGCCTGGAGCATCTCCATGCCCAGGAAAGGCTGAGGGAGCTGGGGCTGCTCAGCCTGGAGAGGAGCCCCAGCTGAGAGGGGCCCTCAGCCCTGGGTGTCATAGAATCATCAAGGTTGGAAGAGATCTTCAAGATCCTCCAGTCCAACCCCAACACACCGTGCTTGATTCCACCCTGGAGTGGGTGAGAGTGCACCCTCTAACTCTGCAGGTGATGCAGTGGCCTGAAGCAGCCTGACACAGGGCTTTTGACACAGCTGCATGAAAGATATGCCAAAATGGAAATATTTATAGACAAATGAAATTGAAATGCTCTTTTTAAAACCACTGATTCTGCATAAAGTTATTTTAGGAGCGTATCACTTGAATCATGCTAATGGCTTGGGAAAACACAATCATTTTATCTGCTGCAGGTATTTGTTCTTGCTTTCAGAAACACTGTGGGGAAACACTCCATTGATTTTTGTTGGAACATTTGATCCCAAGTTGATAAAGGACATAACTAACTCTGCCACTATTAATATTGAGCTCTGCTTGAGTTTCAAAAACACCTTCAGCAACATGTGATTCTGCAGGCAGGGAGAATGGTAGAATAGGCAAAAATGCCTGATTTTCAGATGTGTTGGGAGGCCTTTGATTCTGTTTTGATGGAGAGAGTGTTTGCCTTTGGGTGGTCTCAGCCTGAGAACAGTATCCATTTTGTCCTATTCTGCAGGGAATTTTCTGATACACTTATGATGATTTTTAGCAGCCCAAACCTGGGAGAGTCCCCAGGGATCTGTTCAATCGCTTGTGTCCTCTACCTGACTTTCAGTCACTCACTGCAGATAGCCAAGGGAACATAAACCATTTTAGGACATCATAATTTATCCTTTGCCAAACAGTTGGTTTCTCTTCTTTGCTGACTCAATGCAGCAACCATCCAGAATGCCTAATTCAGGGTTCAGCAGCAGCTTCTTGTTCAGCTTCCTTGTTAAAATCCCAGAGTAATTTTCTATCAGTGCAGTTTTTGCATAGATAAACTCGATGAAAGACCAGAGGCCAACAGGACAAGGGGAAGGAGGCATTTCTTATTCCCACTGGTTGTTTTCCTACTGGACAGTGGTTCTGAACACCCTCTCTAATAAGTTGTGCTGCTGAAGGTAATAAATAACTGGGAAGTTGGGCAGCAGTAGCTTTTCTTAGAAAACCAAAGCGTTCAATGTCGGCTACTTAAAGTCAGGCCCCTACATTCATCGTTAAGTACCAAAACAAATTGCTGTGATGATGAAAAATTCCACTTAGCCACAAATCTAATTCTGCCAATGTGAGCTGTGAGTTCTCAGAGCTTTGTAACAGCAGACCACTTTGATCTATGTAATCAGATTTGGCATTCTGTCTGTGCTTACATCTCTCCAGGAGCAGCGTTCCAGGACTCTTGCTCAGGCAATATCAAGTGCAGGACACTGTCATTTCCCTAAGGAAAAGAAAAAACTTTCTGTTCTCTTCTCGAGTTATTTTTTCATCATTCATTGAGCCCCAGAGACAGGAATTTCAGGAGTTTGCTGGATCTAGAGGACAACTGAAGAGTCATCAGTACTAACGCCCGTCATAGCACCAGCTGTGATCCAGCATTTTTGGGTACAGAATTAGAGACCTGTGATGGCATTCCAAGCCCATATAGATGTCTGGTGGGATCTACAGGATTACTGGAGCAGAATATAAGCTGGGCAGCAGGATTACATTCCACAGGGATGAATCACCTCACCTGCTCTACCCATTCTGAAAATTCTGTGGGAGTAAGAATCAGAGCCTGATATTTATTCCTTTGAATGTGATATTGCAGGAGTACTCTTCAGAAATGAATCAAGTTTTCTTGAAAACAGCTTACCAGTTTATCCACCCTCAGGAACCCACATCAGTTACTTAAATTTCTTCCTGTGGAATTGGCATAATCTTTCTCCTTGATATAAAATTCCAAATTTATTTCTTAGCCCTTGAGCAGCATCTCTCTGCATCACTATGTACCTAAATCCCTTTAGGAATCTTGATTTTTATACTTTCTATCACACAAAAACAAAAGGCTGCCTTCTGGGCTTTCCTTGCCTACTACAAGTGTGACAGGACCCTAAGGGACAATTTAACCACTAGCCTCAAATAAAACTCCAACATAAGATGATAAAGGAAAAAGAAAAAATCAAAAAACCATTCATGTGCTGGGTGTTACAAATCCAGGGAGAGAATGAAGTGGAGAGGCTCCTCCCATGAACCAATCCCACTTCTTTTAACAGTAATCTGAGGCAATGACATGCTCAATGGTTGGACTGGATGATCTTAAAGGTCTTCTCTAACCTAAATAATTCTATGATTCTACAATTAGGCCACACTAATAAGTCTGCAATGTCATGGGCTTTTTCACAGCTCTGTAACTGCAAAAGAGCCTTCCAAATTTTACTGTTTCTTTCCTGTAACTGCTTATCTGCTGTGTGTTGGCATCTGGTAAGAAGGATAACAAGACAATAAATGCCAAAAAGCAAAGAAACTTAGAAAGCTCCAAGCAATACTCTCAAGTACTCCTGAAGATTTCTTTGTCTGACACTTTATATTTAAAAATTATCCCAGAGCACCCCCACAAAAAATCTATTTTACTTGTTTAACAAAATGGAGTATTGATTTGCCAAAGCCTAAACAAAGCAGCCTACATGATTCATTGATCATGAATTTGGGCTCAGTCCATATGATCATTAACTTCTTTGTCAGATGCATTCATTTATTCATAAGCTTTGTTTATGGCAGGCCCTTTTCACTGGCTGATTTCAAAATAACAAAACCCAAATGCCTTCTTTACCTTCCATGTCCCTGAATACAGAAGACAAATCAGACTGTTCTATCAACTTCAAAGATTAAATGAGCCTTGTGAAGAATCCAGGAACTCTGGAGGTTTTCATCTCAGTCCAAGCTCCAGTACTATTTTGAAACTGTACTTCATGAGCATGGAATTCTCCAAAGAAAGCAAAGCCTTGTGCTTTGTGGGGTATCTACCCAAATCTGAGAACATCAGTAGTCAAACTATGAGAAACTCCACATGTCTGTGTAGGATTGTCAGGAAATGCTGGTTATGTGACACAAAGTTACTTTTTTAATGGGCCATCATGGCAATAAAACATATTGGCTGGAAAGTTCGGATTATCAGGTTAAAGGATTTTAAACCAGGAGCTGGTTAAAATCTATGGCTTAATAACAAATCAAAACATTTTAGCTTTTCCTTGGTACATCCTCTGTGATTTAAAGTAAGTAAAGCAAAAGGAAGCAAGAGAGTTCTGGATTCTGGTGTTTTGAACATTAATACTGTTTTAAATTCCAGACTTGGCTGTAGAGCTTAGTAGGCAGGAGATACCTACAATGAAAAATGAGTCCTCATAACCAACATCTGAGTATTTGCTGCACTCCATTAATCTGGTATCAAGAAGTAACACTGCAGTCATGAAGAAGTTCTAGGCTAGAGCAGGGTGTGATCTTACACTGAGTCAAGCAGGCTGTGGTAGCAGACATCTGCCCAAAACACAGGGAAGCCCTTGGAGGCAGCTGGATTAGCTCTGCTGCCTTTCCCTCAGGGTGCTGGGGTTAAAGACATCCCCAGAGCCAGCTCCCTCCCAGGGCTGGGTGTCCCCTCCTTACCCTGTCAGAATTCCTTGGCAAACCCATCTCCTTAGCGTGCAGCTGTCAGCCTTTGAGCATCAGCAATGGAAATGCTGGGGAAGGGAGATGAAACAGTTTGTGCTTTCCTTGGTCTTGTTTAAAGAAAGAAAAAAGTAGTTCTACTCTCAGTAATTTATGTGGCTGGAGTCTCATCTGCACGCTGGACAGGCTGCAATAAAAACTATGGAATGCAGGACCTTGGGAGCCTGGGAACAGCTGAGGATGTGGAATTGTGTCTTCCTGCATTTCTGGGAGCTCTTGCAAAGGCAGTTTTATGGAAATCCCTCTATCCGAGTCAGGACATTACTGAATAAACAGCATAAAGTCCATCTAAAGTAGGAAATAGAGGCCTCATCCAGAATGGTGAGGACAGAAGTTTCATCTACAAAAAGGAGAGGATTTTGGATTACACATCAAGTCTGTGGGTGCTGCACAGCTGTGGTGATATGGACAGAGAGTCAAGAAGCTCAATGTCTATCTGTTTGGAGAAATTACATCTATCCTGACCTAACTTTGGGGGGTAACTTGATCAAAATCCCCATACAAGAAAGAAGTTGAATGCACCTCCATGCTGAGCAGCCACCTGAAACCTCAGAGATTCATCCTCTCAGAAAATTTTAGGTCCCACTCTTAAAATGGGTGAATTTGGAAACACCTCCTGACGAACCCAAGCGTTCCTTGTGAGAAACAGGTTGATTTTAGACTTCCCTCTGATGTAAATGCTGATTTTGTGCCAACCATGGAACAGAAAACAGAATCACACCTTGCCTGAGGCACAGTCCTCACATAGTCTGTTCTATCACCAATACAAATCACAAATCTCTTCTGCACTGAGTTCTCATTACAAATATTTTTATGCTCTACAATTCATTTGATTAAACTTCCCTTCTTAAGTTTAAACTATTTGCATTTGGACAGAGACAGTCATGTATTATGAGCAATAAAAAATGAGCCATCATCTACATGTGCAGTGTATTCTCTGCACACACGAAGTGTGTACACCAATAACTCCTCAAGCTGGATCAGAGAACAGAAAAAATAAATTAAAACGTTTGCATAGTATTAATGCTAGGTATGTATATATACATTTTTCTGTTAACAACATATTTTCACAATGCTTTCTTTCTGTTAAAGATTGAATGTGTGCCTCAAGAAATAGACTTTAAATGGATGCACCATAGCCGGCTACAATGGGTAATTTCGTTTAGGCACAGAATTACAAAGTAGCCATTTTTAACTTCAGCTGGATTTCACATTTACTGAAGCCTCAATAAATTCATCATTTGGCTGAGTCATGTTGAGAATTGTTTTAAATAAATCTATGTGAAAATTAAATTTAAGTTGAAAAGCAGCAGGAAAAAGATGTATAGTAAGTACTTCATTTGTTGTAATAGGACTATTTGGAAGGAATACAAATGCACTTCAAATTGTAAAGAGCATAATTATTTCTCTCCAGAAGCTGAATGAAATAGAGCAGCCCCTGCTTATATAATACTTGATATGAATTATCTTCATAAAATTCAAGTTGGGTTGTGAAAATTAAACTTTTTTGTGGTTTACAAGAAATTTCCAAGTGAGTTCTACATTTTTTTTTTGTTTTATTAAAGTGGCCAAAAAAGCCATAGGAGTTGTCTAAACTGGTTGGACATGTAGTTCAGCTTCCTTTGGCAGTGGGCACTAACAGATGCTCCACAGACATTTCAAAACCCCATTTTTTACTTAAATCAGGATGGAGACAATGTGAATGGATGGGATATGGAGGGCATGGACAAAACCCTAAACCTGAAAGGACCTTAAAGAGGTCACCTAGCCCCCAGTAGTCCACAGGGAGGAGAAATTGCATTCTACCCCAACAGTGAATCTTGGCTTTGGACTCTCTTTCCCTTCCTCTCATTTCTAACAAAACTGCAAATGTGCACATTATCCATATGATGCCTAATCCTTTCCAAATGCCATACGGAGTTGGTGTATTGGAAATGACTGAAAGAGATCCGGAGTGCCACGGGATAATTTATTGCTAATAGGTGATCACTGGGATTCTGAGACACTTTGTATGGCTTGGATTTGGTGGGCAATATCAACAGGAACGAGGATATTGCTCCAGACAGCCATCCATCAGGTGGCACTTAGGAGCTGCTAAGAAGCCATGTCAGAACTGGTAGATTTAATGACTCCAACCTCCTTTTCCAGACAGCCTACCAAACTTGTTCTGACAAGAAATAATTAAGGACTCGTCCCTAAAAAAAGAAAAATCACCCCAACCCCCCCACAAACAACAACAGACAAGCATCAGTTGAAGCAGGAGGGTTTTCCCAGCAGAGGGGCCGAGGCTCGGGTGCAGAGCCAGTAACCAACTCTGTCACTGTTAGCATTGAGCTCTGCTTGAGTTTCAAAAACACCTTCAGCAACATGTGATTCTGCAGGCAGGGAGAATGGTAGAATAGGCAAAAATGCCTGATTTTCAGGTGTGTTGGGAGGCCTTTGATTCTGTTTTAATGGAGAGAGAGTTTGCCTTTGGGTGGTCTCAGCCTGAGAACAGTATCCATTTTGTCCTATTCTGCAGAGAATTTTCTGATACATTTGTGATGATTTTTAGCAGCCCAAACCTGGGAGAGTCCCCAGGGATCTGTTCAACCGCTTGTGTCCTCTACCTGACTTTCAGTCACTCACTGCAGATAGCCAAGGGAACATAAACCATTTTAGGACACCATAATTTATCCTTTGCCAAACAGTTGGTTTCTCTTCTTTGCTGAGTCAATGCAGCAACCATCCAGAATGCCTAATTCAGGGTTCAGCAGCAGCTTCTTGTTCAGCTTCCCTGTTAAAATCCCAGAGTAATTTTCTATCAGCGCAGTTTTTGCATAGATAACCTCGATGACAGACCAGAGGCCAACCCCTCCCCAGGCCGTGGTGTCCTCACCTGCCTCCGGGCTCTGCTGGGAACCTCCGCCACCGGGAACCAGGGAAATGAACACAGGCTACCGGGAAAAGCGGCCCCAGATTAATCCAGCTGCTCCCTCCCCCTTAAGCCAGCATTTCAAAACTCCTCCTCCAAGTTTCTGTCCTTTTCTGTTTTCCTTTCTCCTCTTTAAAGATATGTGCCCACAGTCAAATGCCAAGCAAAAGAATACTTTTCTTCTAAAAATGTTGTTCTGGCGCTGACCTTCCTTCATGCATAGAATTTTTGGGGGGAGTTCAACCTCCAGGGAAAGAATGATTGATATCCTGCATGTCGTAGCCCAGGGCCTGGTCTAAAAATGAAAAAAAAAATTGAAAATTCCCCTCGAAGGAGCCCTGCATGCCAAGAATATGCACTGGACAAGGGAGACAGAGATGCAGCTGTTTGACCAAGACACTGCATCATGAATGACAATGGACAGTTACAGCAGGCAGTGATAAACTCTTGGCTTCTGTGGGTTTGAAACACACTGCCCTTGTCACCATTAGGAAGTTTAAACAAGAATTTTTATTTGCTGTGTCTGTGTCACCCATAATTTTCTACATTCCCATCATCTTCGCTTTCCTGTCTCACAATTGTTATTTCCCCTTTCTGAGACAGTTCTGATCTCTGTTGTGAGTGGATGATGCCATTTCTCTGGTTTGATGCAGCATTAATTAAGTACTCTGAGTACTTTTCTTGAGAGAGACAACACTAAACTCTTTAGAGACTTTGCCTAAAAATAAAACCGTGCCAAAGAAACCGCAAGCATTAAATGCCTACTTTATAAATAAGTAACTGCCTTTGGAAAGGAAACAAATGCAAATTCTAGTTAGTGTGCTTGAAAGAGGTGACAAGGAGAAGTGCCAGCATCTTGGCTCCTGTTGCTGCTTTATTGTCACAAATTGTTAGTTACATTTGAAAATTATGGATCTCTCTCATTGTGAAAGTTGTGTCTGCCAGTTGGTGCCTGCACACTAGAGTGGGTTTGCCGGATGAGCAGGATTTCCCGAGCAGGACCCGGGATGGCTGTGCACGAATCCTGGGGCCGTGCCGGGCTGGGGCGAGCGCTCCAGCGGCTGAGCTGGCCCAGGGGCACGGCTGGGCACGGCTAATCTGTGCCACACGAGCCTGCCCCAATGGCAAACACACTGTGCAGCCGGCAGGACGCGATTTGGAACCCCAGAGCACCCAGGCAATGAACCAGGTCACGGGAACAAAGCCATTTAAATGCTGCCTGTATTCTTCACCACGGGCCGTCTCCAGCTATTTGCATCTCGCTTCTGGCGCTCGCCCAAGCCAGGCTCACCCCGTGCACAGCTGTTCAAGGCACATCCAAGGCTCCCTTGATTTAAAGAAATACAAACATTGATCTAATATCAATATCCATCTATTAACAGACAAAAACTCTCTAACAATTTTGGAGTTAGAAAGTGTGTGTTTATTGCGGCCGGGCAGCGTACGGGATAACTCCCAAAAGTACCCTGCGAAGTTTCATAGGTGATTACAAAGCTTTTATGTACAAAAATGTTGAATATACAAACACAAATGCATATTCATACCCTTGTCACCTCCCCTTCTCCGCTTCGTATGCTAATTGGCAAGGAGGCTATTGAGCATGTGTAGTTTTGCCTTCTGAAATGAGTCAGGGGTCCTTTTTTATTATAAATCCATTAAAAGGATGAAGTAAAGGAAGTCTTCCTTGCTGAACTTTTCACCTTTTTTTATTCGTGACAAACTGGTCTTTTGGCAGAGTTTGCAGTTTCTTGCCTTCAATTTGTTTCCTTACCATGGAGGATACTGTCAAACATAGGAATTAATAAATCTAGGCTATCTTATCTAGATCTGGCTTCTGTTGGGTAAAGCTTTTGTCTTCTTTTTGTTAACACAGCAACATCTATTCTAACTATAATCTTAGCATTTCTAAAATCTTTAATTCTTCAAAATTAACATCTCACCCTTCTCATCTGAGGATGATGGGAGGGCGATCAGGAAACAGCTCTAAGGGAAAAACACCCGAGCGAGCGGCTGAAGAGGTTGGATTCGTGTAAGAGTTCAAAGCAAAAGAGCGGGGAAAGAGCAGTCCTGGGAAAGAAAACACGGCCCCAGCTGCAGCTCCCCGTGTGCCTGGGGACCGAGCTGTCCTCCCCTGCTTCGGCCCATTAATCCCTGCAAACCCAGAGCAACAAGGGCTGCCACCGAGAATGCCCAGCCGGCACCTTCCCCTCTCCCTTTGCCTCGATATTTCGGATTTCGGGACTTTTTTTTAGCAAAGGTGAGTGAGATGCAGCATTTCCAACCGAGTCACAATGTACAGATCACACAGGACTTCAACTCCAAGTTATTACAGAGCAATACATAGTGATGAGTACATCACTACATATCATTCTATAAAGTAAAAAAAAAAAAGAAGAACCATGGACCATCAAGTATCTGCTTTTATAAGCAGGTGGACCAAAAGTAATATGAATTATTGAAAATAAAGAAAACAATAACTTCCCCCTAGCAGTAGTTAGTAAGTTAGTAAGTCACATGTTTTCTTTTCCTTTGAATGGTAGGTAGTGTTTGTAGGTGAATTTTTGTTTCTCCAGCCGGCAGTGAAAATGATCACTTCTTTATAGAGAAAAACTAAAGTTGCTACAGCCTTCCTAATCAGTGTTTTGATGATCTACAGATCGTGGCAGGCACTGCTTTATTAATTGGTCCCAAGTTAACAAAAGCAGCATTGTTTATAGAGACATTCCAAAAATAAAAAGCACTGGGAAAATGCTAAATTTATTTATAGTCATCACTATTACATTAATGGCTTGAGGAACATTCAAATATATCTAAATTACATTGAAAAGTGTGATGAATTTTATTTTACTTGATCTTAATGACTGCCAGATAGTCATGTCCCAAATACAATAAATAATTATAATAAATACTTTTTAAAATATTTTGTTTTTCATTGATTTCAAATTTATCAATGGATATGATATGATGTAAGTCTTATCTTGTAATGATCATCTTAGTGGTAAGCAGTATGAAATGTTAATATAGTCCACTTTGAAATCATGTATTTTGTACTCTTTGTATTTTGTATGTGTGTCTTCAAAATTCCTTCTTTTTTTCTTCTTTAAAAATATTTCTACCTTATTCTGATGTTTGAGTTTCTGAAAACTACTAAGGATAATTTTTCCTATAAAAATAAACACAATAAGAAAACTGTTTTCATGGGGATGAGTATAAAATTGGATATAAAATATCTTGATTTTACTGTGTTAGATATGATTCAATTAAGGTTTCTCTGGGAGGAGGGTAAAAGTTTTTTGCTCAAAACATTCTTCTTTTCTACTTGCCTAAACTGTGTTTTAATTTTTTTCTCTGGAATGTTTCTGTGATTAAGATACCAGACCAAGCCATTCATTATTCATCTGCTTGGAGCTATTGATGCTCTGGATGCAAGCTGAGCTCCCCACTTTACCCAGACCCTCATGGTTCTATATTTTCACTATTGATCAGGGCCATTTGCTGTGATTTGGACAGTCACTGGTAACTCTCACATGCCCCACATCTCGTTTGGTGTAGTTAAAACTGGGCTCCAAACAAGCACTGCCATTCGTGCCTCCCCCTCTCCAGCTGCCCTGGAGGTCCCTCCTGCAGGGAGAACCTGAGCTGGCACAGCTGCTGCTGGCAGTGCCACTGTCTGCTTTTCATCCAGAAAAGTCAGTTCTGTGTCCTAAACGCCCTAAAGGAGGCTGAGCTGGATGCTTTGTGTCATTCTGAGTTTTGCTCAGGCAGCAAAGGTTGCTCCTGCTCTGCTCCCTCCACACTCAGCAGCAGCGTTTCGGAAAGGCTCTCATGGGAAATGGTGAATGGGATCAAGGCAAAGCCTGCAAACCCTGGGACCCAGCATTCCAGAAGAATTGATTTGACCAGGAAAAACTGTAAGCTGAGTTACATTTCATCATCAAGGATTCTCCTTCCTCTTGTAAATGTTGACTTCTTTAAGGATGTCAGATAAAAAGGGGGTTCTGCATGCATTTCATTTGGGTATAACATAAAACAAAGCATATTTAATCACAGACCTCAGCAAAACAATGATTACCTGCATTTCTTGGACACTTGCAAACCTTTGTGGTGGTTTTCAAGTGTCTGCCAACAAAACCCAAAATATGAGAGATCTCACGTTGTGCTCTTTCATACACATGAATCAGAGGGTCCATGGATCCACAGGAATTTTAAAAACACCTTTGGTTTATGTAAGAAATCAGTGCACTGGATGGGTACACTGCCCACATTCTGTGGGTATGTGAAAGGACAGCAGTGATCTGTGCTTCAACCACCAGGTAATGGAGTTTAATAAATTACCTCTCTTCAGCAGAGCTGCAGTAATAGAACAGATCATGTGTGTGCTCCAGCCTGCCCTCCAATGTAAAACCAACTTTTCCCTAAGTTGTTCTAGGTCACAGGCACGGAACTTCTTAATCATAAAATCATGGGGTGGGTTGTGCTGGACGGGACCTCAAAGCCCATCCAGTGCCATGGCAGGGACCCCTCCCACTGGCCCAGGCTGCTCCTGCCCCAATGTCCAGCCTGGCCTTGGCCACTGCCAGGGATCCAGGGGCAGCCACAGCTGCTCTGGGCACCCTGTGCCAGGGCCTGCCCACCTGAACAGGGAACAATTCCTGCCCAAAATCCCACCCAGCCCTGCCCTTGGCCACTGGCAGCCATTCCCTGTGTCCTGGCCCTCCAGCCCTTGGCAATTGTCTCTCTCCATCCTTCCTGCAGCTCCTGCAGGCCCTGCAAGGCCACCCTGAGCTCAGCCCAGAGCTTCTCCTGTGCAGCTGAACAATCCCAGCTGTGCCAGCCTTTCCTGCCAGCAGAGCTGCTCCATCCTCTGCCCATCCTGGAGCCTCCCTGGGCTCTCTGCAGCAGCTCCAGGTCCCTCCTGTGCTGGCCCAGGGCTGGCCCAGCTCTGCAGCTGGGGGCTCCCCCGAGGGGCACAGGGGCACCATCCCCTGCCCTGCTGCCCACGCCGGGCTCAGCCCAGGGCAGGGTTTGGGGTCCCAGCACCCCCGGCCGGGCAGGGCCAGCTCTGCCCCGCGGCTCCCCAGGGCTCTCCCAGGGCTGCCCCGGCTGCTCAGCCCAGCCTGGATGGATCCCGGGGCTGCCCTGGCCCAGCTGCAGCCCCGGCACTCGGCCTTGTTCAACCTCGGGACATTCCCGGGGGCACTTCTGGAGCTTGTCCTGGTCCCTCAGGAGTGTCCCTGCCCCCTCAGCTCTGTGTCACCTGCAAACCTGCTGAGGGCTCAACTCCATCCCTTCATTTAAGTCATTAAGGAAAATATTAAATAACCCTTGTCCCAGTACCGTGTCTGATCCTCACTCCTTGTGCTGGAAATCTGTGTCTTATTTTGGAAAATTGCTTTCCCCTCAACAGAAATAAATCCTAGCTACCCTTAAAGAAACTTTCAAGTTTTCCAAACCTATTAAATACTGTTGTTCTCAGTTTATTCAAATTAATGTGAGGGAGCTTGGCGCATTTAAAGGGAATAAAATGAGGCTGGAGGTTCGAGCTCTGATACACTTGACATACTTTGCTATGACAGGGAGGTTTTGCTTCACAGAAGTTTAATTGCCCCTCATGCAACAGTGAGGATAGACTTTCTAGGTCAAGGTCAAGGCTCACAGGTGGCAAATAAAGAGCCTTTCCCTGAATTAGTTCTTGCCCTAAAGACAATCAAATGTATTTCCAGAGTCCACATGGGATTGCTACTTGCAAAGACCAGATGCTATTTTCTCCATTATTACTAAAGAACAAAACTGTTCCAGCACATAATGCTCATTTTTAATTTCATGAGAACTTTAAAATTTCATGAGAACTTTAAAATGTGGGACTAGAAGAATGCAGGAGTGATAATCAGTGGTAACTCCTTACATCCAGTTTGCAGAACACAGCGGAGTGCAGGAGGTCTCTTTGGAATGACTTTTCACATTTTAGGGAATCTGAACCTACAGTTTTTCCTCCTTCCTACCTGTAGGATTAGAATGTAAAGGAGTGCATCTGCTTCCAGATTAGGATATCATGCAAAACAAACAGCTTCCCTTGAAGACCGAAGGAGAGCACTCCTTCCCGTGCTCACAGAGACGCGCAGGGTGCGGCACACGGTGGTGATGAAGCACTCTCCAGAAAGACTGATAAGCATTTAAATTTGAATTTCAGTTCCCTGGATAAAAGAAGCTGTGATCTGAAGTACCCTACCTCTTCAGTGAGCAGTTTAGCTGCTGAGGTAAATGAGGGTAGAAGAGGAAACATCTCCATTTCAGCCATCTGTCTCAAAGAAGGAAATGTTCCTTATTTTTTTCAAAAGAAACCATCAACAAAGACTAGCATTTCTCCCCAGCTTAAATCCGCAGAAGGAGGTGGCATTTAAGATATTCCTGATCCCTCAGGTTTCCAAATGAGTGTTTTACTAAATCGCCCTCTCTCCATTTTGCACTCCAGTTCTTTATTACCACAACAAAAGCTCTGATGAAAAAAAAAGAAAAAATTCCTAAAATTCTTAAGATCTCCTTGCTCAAAATTCTCGATGAAAAAATGTTAATGTTGACCAATGCTAGTGGGGAAGGTGGGCAGGTGTCTGGAAGGAGGCAGCTCAGAGGCCTCTGCACTCATGGTACCAGCTACTGCTGATAGAAGCTCAGACATTCTGGCTGATTCAGGAGGAAAGTTCATTTTCCATAAAGGATTAAATTCTACAATTGCATAAATTTTAATGTTCTCTGCACCTGCACAGAGCCTCAGTCCCAGGGTGTCTATGTATATGAAATTACCCACAGAAGTCTATGTAACATATTTATTCATCATATTTCCTTTTGCACAGCAAATTTATATGAACACTTGAGACCAAATAAGACTTTTTTTTCCTTTTCCCAATGTGATTCCCTAAAATATCATCACTCACAATATTAACTATTTATTATATTTGTGTGAGAGATTGTATCATTATTGTCACAGAACAAAAACATCAGCAAAAGTAATTGCACAGCCTTGAAATAAACACACAATTGCTGTTTTCTCATGTCCCTTAGTGTCACCCACTGTTCATTCTCCTCAGAGAGAAGTAAAAGGGAACTGTTTGTGAACTTCTTACACAATTTTACTGAAAATAAAACTTCTTGTCAAGTTGACAGCGCTCATTAAAAAAAAAAAAAAAGAAAAAAAAAAAAGAAAGAAAAAGTCGTGTAAATCTATAAGAAGAATTGAATTTTGTCTGGATTGAATTCTGCCCAAAGTGTTTTCCTGGAAGATCGAAGAGAATATCTGCTTCCTAGGCACCCTCAGTGCAATCTGGATTTTGGAGATGAAAGAAGCATTTCAATTTTAAGCCATATCTGTGGCATGTTGTGTTGAACTCTCCAAGATGATTTAGTAATTTACTAGCCATGCTTTGTGTCTGCTTAATGATGAAAAGTTTCAACAGTTTATAATTAAAGGGCAAAAATTAAGTTCATATTGATAGTTTATTGGCACCATAAGATCACTATTTATTGAGGAAACATCTGGAAGGCACTCTAGAGAGTCTGTCATGTGAGGGGCAGCTGAGGGAGCTGGGAAGGGGCTCAGGCTGGAGCAAAGGAGGCTCAGGGGGCCAGCAGCAGGAATTTGCCCATGGAAAGGGTGCTCAGGCCTTGGCAGGGGCTGCCCCGGGAGGGTTGCAGTGCCCATCCCTGGAGGTGTCACCTGGAGGTGGCACTCAGAGCTCTGGGCTGGGGGCAAGGTGGGCACTGGGCACAGCTGGGGCTCCATGGGCTGGGACGGCTTCTCCAACCTCAGTGGTTCTCTGAATATTCAGTGGAATCTCAATAACTTGCTGTAATGGTTGGCAGATTCACAGAAAATTTGAATTTTAATTTCTGAGGAAAAGCTGTTTACTTGGGATACCAAGCTACAGCTTGGCAGACTGGTACCTCTTTTCTTCTCTCTGCCATTTTCTCCCCATTCAAATAATCTGAATTGGATTTTGTGTGGGAGTGTTTCAGCCATGGTGATCATTATTGACATATGCTGTGAAAGCACCAAAGTCTGTACTGGGCTGTATTCTGAGGGCAGGGTGAGCAGCACAGACTTTCTGTGTGCATGTTCACAGGATTATGCAGAATGATATTAGCAGAATTCATCTCAGTGTTACAGAAAATGTTGTACAGAAGCTCCTGAAATCCTCAAACCAGAGCAGATGTCATAATGCCAAGCCCTCATCCCAGCAGAGCACAACATTAAAAAGATTGTTACTTTTGGTTTTAATTTACTACCCTATGGATGAAAGAAGTCCCATCTGCTTACTTTTTATTTAAATGAAAACATAAATGTTGTCCTTTGCTGACATTAGGCTGGATATTACACAGAGATAGAGACCCCAAGCAGCTAAAATTTACATCTAACAAATATGTTTTCTTACATGCAACCATCTGCATGAGAAAAGCAGTGAATAAGTTTGCAGAGCTAGTGTAAACAGATTCAAAGTGTGACCCATTTTTGTGCCACCCTGGGAATAAGAATTACAGAATTTTAGGAAGGCTGGAACCATAATTCCTCCCATGGGAGAAGTTTGGTCACAGAGGATAAAGGGAAAATCAATTGCTGGAAAGATTAGATCTGAAGACAGTAGTGATTCAGCCCAGCTAAAAGCACACAGCTTTTGAAGGGCTTCTCAGGACTTCAGAACCACCTCTAAAATCTTAAGCCTGTCTCTGATCCTGTGTCAGTGGGAGTTCTTGTTTCACAGCCCACTGTTGTAAAAGAGTGGCTCAACACAACAGAAAAATGAGATGTGCTCTGTTCAGTTTGAAAGAGAAGAGGAAAAGATGGTGGGGTTATTAGAATGTTCTTTCCCTCAGAAGCTCAGGGCTTTGATGCATGAAAATAAAAATCAGCATGTCAGAATAGCTGTCTGGGATTACTATTAATGAAAGCATTCACTTTTTTCCTATGGGGAAGTAGTCCAGCACGGACAGTTTTGATAACATGCTAATCACTTCTTAAACTTTTCAGCAAAATGTGCCCACGTCTCAAAGAATAGAATTTCAGACAACAATACAGTAATTTGATTTTTGCTTCCCCTCCCACCCCCTCCTCCCTGGAGCTACCTTACCAATACTGAACTTTATGGCTTCAAGCCTACAACCTCTTCCAGGTCAAGCCTGGTGGGATTTGGGGTCAGAACTGGCACCAGTGGCAAATTCTGCCCAAGCAGGAGTTTTGGGGATTGAGCTGCTGTCGCCCCTTACAGAAACATGGATGGTTTCAGCATTCCATTTGCCAGTGACACTTGCCAGGATGAACAGTGACAAGGCCAACAAGATCCCAGCAAGAGGAAGGACCTGTTGGAAAAGGAGGATGGTCTCCTGAAAGTAGAGCTCTCTAAATATGCTTTGCTACTCGGGCTAGAACAAGGAAACTTGGGAAACTTCGGAATTCAGGAGATCATGCAATTCCAAAGCATTCAAGTGATATCTCACTATGGAATAAACAAGTAATGTCTTCAACCTTTAACAGAACTTCTACAACCTTCCCCACATGTATGAAACATTAAATTACATAGAGAACACAGAAAAGCAGAAAACAGTGAACTTACTACTCCGACAGTCTGGGCAGAAGGAAAAGAGAATTATTCTCTTTCTTCACGTAGTTAAGTGAAAGGAATGGGCTGATGCTTGCTCCAGGTAAACATAATTTAAAACAAAAACTCCTCAATAGGTTCTTGTTTGGGTTTTTTTTCTGTTTTCACAGAGACTGAGAGCATCACTGGCTGTCACACGAGTTTACCAGCCACAACCCAAATTCTCTTTTTTGTCTTTAGTGAGGGTTCAGGAATTTGCAGCATAGACTCTGGCTGTGACTAGTTCCAGCTGGGTCTTCTCAACTTTTTGATTCAGCAAAATGAATAAAGATTCTGCTATTTACCTTCTGGGCATATTGTAAAAATTAAATCCCTGATATCCTTGTAGATGGACAGAACTGTAACAGTTGATTATTAATATCCTTAGATTCAGCAAATAGTCCCAGACTCCCTTTCATGGAGCTATGGATTTCAAGGCCAGGAGGGTCTTGATCTTGTCTCTGATTAGCTCAATTAGTCTGCTTCCTTTAATACCATTTTCAGACCTTTTAATTGCAGTTATAAATTGTTGTGAAACACAAGGGTTAGAGATGCTCATGGAAATATTGCAAAATAATCTGCATTAGCATACATGCATTTTCATATGTATTTATGCATATACAGGCAAACAAGTGAAACCACCAGGCTATTGGTTTACCAACAAATTAGTGAAATCACCAGTATTTTTTTGTGGGATTGATTGGCTGCAATGCAAGATGAAGATTGAAGGAGCTGGCAGAACTCTTGCTCTCCCAAATCCTTTCACTTTCCATTTCCTTTGTCCTTGGAGAGTGTCATAATGCAGCTCTGTGCATTTGTAGCTAGACTTTGCCAGATGTCTGCTTCTTGCATATATTTGGAAGAAGCTAAGCTTAATTTAATTGTGCCCCAATTCAAGAGAGTATCCCTATGCTGGCAAGTTGATTAAGCATGGTGGTAATTTTAATTATCTCCTTATCTCTCACTGGAGTGCAGTTAGTGGAGCAGATGAAGTTAACCCCATGGATAAATACTCTGTTAAAACTGGGGCCTGAGATGAGGAGAATAAAGCTTTCTTTCCAGCATCAAAAATTAGCCTTTACCTGCCTGAAGAAATTTCTTCTCCACTTCTCTGTCCATCTGTGGATCACTTCCTTGAGACACCCTGACATTACACCTGAATCACCTTTATTTCAGGTTGTTTCTCCCCCTGGTAATTCTGCTCTTGCCTGTGATTCGTTGCTGTCTTTTACCCATGACAATTAAGTTAGATGCTTATGCTTTTTTTAGTTTTGGGGTTTTTCTTCCCTTTTTTTGCCAGCTGTTCCACTATTCTGATGACAAATCCTTTTGTGTGGGTTCAACAGAAATGGCACAAGGCCAGAATTTAAGGATACAAGTTAGTGCACTGAAGATCTGAGGAGCTGTAGTGTTGGCTTTCCATGTGACAATCACGGTGGAATCGAGACTCCCAGGGTTCACTTTTCATTTAAGACTCAAACACGTGAAGTTATTATTTTCAAGCATTGCGTTTAAGTGCATTTAGTTTCCTTTCCTGAAAATACCCTGTCAGAAGCCTGCAGGAGGAACAGCAGCATAATTTAAATGTCACTTTCCTTCCCACTGCTGAGCTTCATAGCCAGTCGTTCTATTCCAGTGACAAAGCTCACGTGTCCACTAACTTGTTTCTGGCCATTTGGCCCTGTTTTCAGCTGGGTGTGCACAGCAGCTTGAGTGCACTTTTGTATACTTAATTGTCTGGGTTTTAATTAACACAGAAGAACAATAGCTTGGAGACAAGAACAGAGAGGGATTCCATAAATGAGAAGGTCATTCACAACACTAAGGCAGAAGGTCCTCACAGGAACAGAACTGTAACATCCCAGCATGCAGCATCTGAACTTTTCCTCTGTTTTATGAATATCCAGCCATTTGCAGACTTTCTGTGCATCTCAGATCATTAATAAGCACAACAGGATTCCTGCTTGCCTTATAAATACTTACCCTCAGCATTTGGCTGCAGAGATGTTCAGTTTGCCCTGGCTCTCCAGCCTGGCCAAATGGCTGAGAACAGCTCCATTTGAGATGGTACAAAAATAGTGCCATCTCTAAACACATATCTGTGCTTATATTTAGAGTCCCTCATGCCCTGGGGGACAGAAAGCTGGCTGTGCATGTCCAGCAGCATAATCCTGACTCATTTTCTTGTAAGGGTATCAAAAAGATACAAGAAAGCTCAGCTTGTTCACATCCAGGAACAGGTACAGTTTTTAGGAAAGCAAAATACTGTGCACACATTTGCAGGGCCTGAAACTGCTCATTTCACCCCAAAATGCTGTACAAAATTATTCACTTTATCCAGCCTATAACTCAGGCATGTCTAGAGTGACACAGCCTCTGCTTAAACAGCAAAAGGAGCAGCACATCCCAGCTGAGAGGGCTGAGTCTGTGAGTGCTTCCTCCAACAGCAATTTAGCACAGAAGAATGTCATTGTTGACAGCAAAACCCCACCCCTGGGAGCAAACTTACAGTCCTGTCCAGCCCTGAAACTGCCATGTGAATTTCTTGAATTCCTCCATTTTGCATGTCATTTGCAGAAAACTACCACTAGTTACAGCAAGACAAAAGCAGATGGTGAGAGGCTGCACAGGGCTGTGAGAGATTGTTCTGGTTATTGATTCTTCATCACAATATCTGCAGCCCTCGAGATCCAACATCAGGGTCCTGGCCAGGCCAAATCTTGCTTCACATGTAAGAGCTGCTGAGTTTACATCTTAAGGGAATATTGATCTACAGAAAATAATCTATTTTTTTCTTTCAAGCTAGCTGAAACTCCAGAGAGAGAGAGAACAGCAAAACCCTTTGCCAGTGCTTATGAAAACATCAGAACAAAATAGTACCACTTTGGAAACTTGCAAATTGAATCCAAACCTTGACAGCAAATGCAACAAATGTAATATGGAGATGAAGAATTATATATATATATATGTATATATGGTGCCTTTCCTTAACTGAGCATGAGCAATGTCTCACACAACTAACCCTTTAAAATATCACTGCTGTTTATTTGTTTACAAGGGATCTAAGAGGCTGGAAATGAAAGGGGAGATGCTAAAGGATAAACCCACTCAAAAGCATCTTCCCCTTTTTGCTGGTAGGGAATTGGGAACAGGTGTTGCCAGCCTGTTACTGGTGCTATCAGCCAGCATCAAAAGCAGTTGGCAATGCTCTCATCATGCAGAAATTCCAATCAGATTTCTCAGTATATTCTAATTACTGCAGTGACACTTGTTGTGGGCCTAAATGACTACCTCATCACAGCAGACAGGTCTGCCTTCTATTTAGGGTTTATTGGCTCTTAAATCTCTGCCTCCTCTAATTGCTTATCTATCTCAGCAAACACATGTAGAAGTCCCCATTTATCCACCCCCTGCTGTAACCCCCTGCATGTTAAGGGCTGTGTTGCCATCCCTCCCCTACACTGTGGTTGTGTCCAGCCCAGCTTCACCCCAAGAAAGCAAACTTGCACAAACTCTGGCTTGGCCAGGGGATTCATGCAGATAAGCACTTGTTCTGCTGGCTGTGCTGGTGATGCCCACACCAGGGACTTGGCAGGAGCTCTGGCACACAAATGGCACTTTCTATGTGACCCTGTGATTCTTCACTGTCGCGGTCCATATGAAAAATAAGATTTTTCATATAAAACATCTAAGGATTTTCATATAAAACATCGAAGGCTAGCACATACTTTTCCACCCCAAAGGCCTTAATTTCATTCATACCTACCAAAGCACCTGGCAATCACCCTGCACAGACAGTGCCAGGAGCCAGCTGTGGCACCATTAATTGCTGCGCGTTCCTTCACTCAGAAACACAGAACGTATCACTTATTTCCCTGATCTGGACCTGGTTCAAATAAGCTGGAGATCAATACAAAGTTCTCTTTTGATTTCAGCAGATATTGGATCCTATCCCTGAAATGCATATTAATCCTACTGAGAAACAAGCATTTATATACAGCAAGGTATGCATAACAGCAAACTGCATTCTGCTTTCACAAGCACCATGGTCAGGATGAGTAAATGAATAAATGAATAAATGATTAAAAGTGGGAGTATGTTGCTGTAATTTCCATCCCTCATTTTGCTGTGCCCTAGTTGGCTTTTACTCCAAGTATTTTAATCTTTTGCTGATCAGGCCATGGATTACCTTTCCAAATTAATCCCCGTGTACCTGTGTGCTCACGTGGTCCCTTCGGTGCAGAACTGCTCTGTGCAGCAGTATCCAGCTCAACACAAACATCCTTTTCACGCTCTGAACCTGAAATCTGGAAGTTTTCCCTGCTGCATGGCCACGATAGAAATCTGATGCTCTGGTAGACATCGTGCCTCGAGCTTTAACTAATCCAAGTTTCATGCAATTACCCTGCATACTGATTTTGTATAGACTCAGTTAAATGCTGGGAGTGTGAAGCCAAGACTCAATATACCTTGAAAGTTACCATAAAGTCACTATGAAATTATGGAAGTTACAGAAGTGCAGTTGTGCATCAAGAGAAAAACAGACACCAAGAAAAAAAAAAACCTTTCAAAAAATTCTGAGAGCAGTGGGAACATTGATTTTTGTCCTCTGTAAATAGAGCACTCTGCCAGAGTGTGAAACCTCTGGCTGCAAGTTCCTGTGGCTTAAACATGAGATTGACTACAAGCAAATGTAAACGTTGAATCATTGTCATCAGCCAAGCTGAGAAAACTGCAAAAACCGAGAAAGCAAGCAGCATAAAAGATTTATAAATTTATCTCACAAATATAATTGACTATTATAACTATTATTATTGTAATAATTATTATTATTATTATGGTTAGAGTGAAAAGAATTGTTTCCACTCTAATTTTAAAGTTTACTTTATTCCTTCAGTCAATCTTCTGTCTTCTAATTAAACATTGAGACTTTTGTTACAAAGAAGCTGTTAAGTTCTATATTCTTCCTTGTTCCTAGACATAAAAATAAATTTACAGTCATCACATGTGACCACTTCTTGTGGAAAAGAACTCCTAGTTTTGGCCACAGATGGAGAAAGCATTAATTGCCTAATGATAATTGACACAGTAAAATGAATGTGTCCCTTTTCTCTCTCTTCATTCTCAATACAAACTGTTCTGTCACAATATTTAAAATATTTTCTGCTCATGGTACCCATTGTGGCACTGAGTGAACTCTCTTTGTATGAATACTTTTCTAAATGCTCAGCTACTGTCTTTCATCTCATGCTGGCTAAATGACAGCCCCAACATTAATATTGCAGTGCAGCTCATGGGCCAAAGACTTTTCTATGAAATCTGAGTTGAAAGGAGTTCAGGCCACAGTTTGTGTGCCACCAGATAGGCAAAGCACAGCCACAGAGAAACATCTGATGTGCCCTCCAGCTCCTGTGCCCTGGGACCATGTAACTGTGAGTACAAAAGGGAGCAGTAATCCAGATAATTACTACTGCTAATTGAGATAGGGGAGCGGAGAAGAAACTAGAAATTCATTAAAGCACAAATTGTAGGTTGTAGATGAGTCACTGAATTTGGGCTGGAGACTCCTTGGTTAGCAATAACATCCATGCTGATCATCACTCCAGTTGCTGGTTTATTTTGGATTTTTCTCCTGGTCCAGTTTTTTTTAAATTTATTTTTCACAATGGCCAAGCAATGACAGTTCCTGTTGTGGAAAATGCCACGAACACACTGAAGAAGAGGGACCCAAGTCTGCTTTCCAGAGCAGTCACCCAGCCCCAGCTGCATCCAACTGTGCCAACTCAGGCCCAGTGCCAAGCTGGTTTTGTGGCTCTTGGTGCCAGAGAGACGAGAGCAGTATGATTGGCATAAAGCTGTTTGTTACATGGATACACTGGACTGAAGGCGAGGGTTCATAATGCCCAAAGTCCCTGCTAAAATTTCCTGGGCACACCTCGAGCAGCAGCAGTGGCTCCCACAGCTTTTTTGGTGTTAAGTCCCAAGCCAGGCAGCAGCAGTTTCCAAGCCCTTCTCTGGAGCAGAGTTCCAAACAGGGCAGCAGCAGCAGCAGCTTCTCCATCTTTTTTCTTCTTCCTTCTTCCTTGTTCCGTGTGGATGTGAGTGAGAGTGGAGGCAGGTAAAGCAAAGGCAGCAGCAGGGAGAGTGAGCAGCAGGTGGGTAGGTGGGTAGGTANGGTAGTCAATGCAGGCCTCAGCTGAGGGTTTTAACCCTGAATTGGCCAATCAGCTAAAAACACTGCTCTAAAACATTCTTTCTGCACCTATGAAAATTACACTTTAAAACATGCAAGACAGTGTCAGTTCTTACACATCTTTACGTATATTTGCACACATTACTTTATGTGCATGCATGTTCTGTCTATGTTTATGGCTCTAAGAATGCAAAACAATATTCTACTGTGTTTTAGTTGTGTTTAGGGAAGCACTGAACTTTTACCTGGAACTTAAAGCACTCTGCTCTACTGAGGCACTTTAAAAAGCATGAAATATATTTCTACTTACTTAGAGTTAATTCTAACTTACTTAACACCAAAACTTAGACTTATTTATGTGGTTTAATAGATCTTAATTTATCTAAAGGTTTTAATTCAAATTCTACATTCCTCCTTCTGAGGGACACAGAGGGGGTCTGACTTCTTGATTTCCAACAACCCAGGGCACTTGGCTCTGGCCCAGCTGCCACTGGCAGGAAGCGCCAGCCCAGGGAGGGGATGGAGCTCCAGCAGATCCCTCGGTCTGGATGGCAGCTGGCCAGAGCCATAGCTTCCCTTTGGACCACACTACCCAACAACTTAAGCAAAAACTCTAATTGCCAGCTAGAATTTTGCATCAAACCTCTGCCAATCAAGAATAAGATTAGGTTAAAAATTAGTGTTGTCAAGCATGTAACAGTTTAGAAGAGAGACAAGTTTCTGTAGCAGAAGACTACGCTCCTGTCTATTATCAACTTATTTTTGGATGTCCAGACTGAATTGAGTTGAAGCTGTCTAAGCTCTCAAAGTAAAGATTTCAGAGGAGGTTTTTTATAGATTCATACACAAAAGTACAATTGCTCCCCTGAAGCAGGATTTTCATTATATTTATTTATTTATTTTCACCTTTCGACTTTACCTGGCTCTTTAAACGATTCCAGGCTGGTTTCTCTTTGATTGTTACTCGTTTTGATGCTGCCCCTGCATCGAACACTGGATTCTGGGGCTTGCCAGCGTGGAGTGCTATTGTTGTACAATGGGATAGAGGCTGGACTTCCTGCTGGAGGAATGGCCATGGCACTGCACACGCTGCTCCAAAACACAGCCATGTGTACACACAACACACAGCAGCCCAAAAAAAAAAAAAAAAAAGAAAAAGAAACCCTCTTTCAGCACCTAAAGGAATGATGTCTATAAAATTACTGTGTTGCACAAGACATCAGTTGTTTCAATGTCTGCATTAGATGAGGTACAAACAGATTTGTCCTCTTCATACAAGTACTTTTCATTTACAGCTTTAGCATTACTCTTTTTAAAATTATTATTATAATTTTACTTTTGTTTTGGCCACTTCAGCAGCTGGGGATTTTTCCTTTTCATTTTTTTTTCTTAAAGTTGACTATGTTTTATACTCATCACAGCTTTTATAGGATTGTATAATGCTTTCTCTTTCTAATTTATTTTGTTACCTGTGTAGATAAAATGAATAGTGAATGCTGTCTTATTTCATAAACTTTATTAAGCCTTTGGGGAAACTTCAATGTGCTCATGTGGAGGGGAAATATAGGATATATCCAGTGTATCATGACAAAGAAATTACAATTCTAAGCTAGAAATAAGTGGCATTCCAGAAAAAGCAGAGGGAACAACATTTAAGGAGTTAATGATGAACCACTTGTCTTCATTCTCAGGTCCTCTAATCCTGCTATTGTGCAGTTTTCACACAGTGCTAAATTGAATTACTGCATCATTTTTCACAATTTCTTTGTACAGTTGACCCAGTTTATAGCAGGTTTGGAAGCATTATCATTGCTTAAGGTTCAAAGATGCTGCCGTGTATTGCATTACAAGTCAACCAGTGCAGAAGGATTTTGATGTAATTTTGCTTTTGGATATGGAGGAACAGATATCCAAATGAAGGCTGGTATTTCATTTTGTAATAACAATGTCACACAAGGCAGCGTGCCTTTTTTATACTCATTTTATTATATTTCTTTGTGCTTCTAGTCCTTGTAAAGTGAATTCTCAAGTTTATGTCTTCCAATATTTTGATTAACTTGTGCAAGAGGAAAATTGAAAAAGCTGTAATGTATAGATTTTTACTGGTGGGCAGCAGAAGACGTATTTAGGAGGATACCACTTTAAAAAAAGAGCCTAAAACTGAATGCAGAGTTTTTCAACATTGTGTCACTTCCAGAACGCTCCAGGTGAGAAATTCTTTGTCAGAAATGTTCCTGTTCTGAGGGGCAGTGCTTCCTACAGCTGTTTTAGCACATAAACACAGTGCTCAGCTTAAATACACTCTAAGCAATGTGTTTTACATAAAGCATTTCGTTCTCTCAAGGTCATTTTTTATGCTTCAGGTGTTAATTTGTGTTGTTCTTCAAGTATTCCTATTATTGATAGTAGAGCCCTTGGTATATGTTATATTGAAATATTGCTAATGTATGAACTGTAACATTAAATTTTTAATCTAATCAATCAAGTGGCATGCATATGCAGTAGATGCTTGGCTTTTACTAAGATTAATTACCATGTGCTGGGGAAGGGAACTGTGTGAGGTGAAATATTGCATGCACACAGACACACGCACGGAGGAGCAGAGGAGAGAAAGGAATTGTGCAAAGGGATGAGCACTGTAATAAGTTAATGACTACTTCTGTCATTCAAAACATATGCATAGCCTTTAAGACAACACAAAACAAAGATTAAACGCGTGTTAAATCAACTATCTATTAAAGCATTTAGAGCTTTTCTCCAGATTCTATATGGAAATTATGCAATCTGTTGCAAAACTAAACACTTGTCTCCCAGATGGTGCTCAGAGTCTGTCTGAGCAAACACCCCTTCCATGCTCTGTGTAACAACTTGTGCATATTTTTTTGTTCCCTGTGCTTCATTTTATCATTTGGGGACATTTGCATGAACAGGCTGTGTAGCCATGACCACGTTTGCATGGCAAGAGCCAGTGGTGCTGTATTTATCCCCCTGATTGCAGCAAGGAAGCAGCAGATATTTCACCATGGACAGTGGCACTCCCCTGCCTGGAAGCTGCAAACTTGTTGTGCTTCCTGATGACACCAATCTGGGCTCTCTTTCTCACAGGGCACTGATATCTGCCCATTAAATAATAAGTTGCTAACCACTGTTTCTTTTTTAACTGTGCTGCAAAGTTAAGCTTCTATGGCAATGTTTTGAGGGAGTGTTTTGCCATGCCAAATACCAGTTGTGATTGACGTGAAAATAAGATTAAAGCAGCACTAATATTTTTATAATGTTATTGAAAGGTGCATTATTCATGCACTAGACATAGGGATTACCCTTCTGGCTGAGACTGGTGGTATAGCAAAAAATCTGTGAAAAGACACCACAGCACGAGACAGTCCCCTGCAATTGAGGAGGCTGCAGTTCAGCATTTTTTGTTCTTGCCACATCTTTAGTATCTCCTCTGCCTTGTTTTCTCCTCGTGCAATGGAGACACCAGCAGCTCCTTGTTTCACAAGAGAGAAGGTCAGGATGTCACTGCTAGCAAATCACTCAAATACCTGATAGGGCACTAAATAAGTACCTGACCTTAACAAGCCTTCCTTTGGAGAAGACCCATCTGATTCTCATTTCTAAGCAGTTTCTCCAATCTTAGCCTGTAGACGCCCCAAAGTAGTCTCCTTTGGAGATTAAGTCATCCATCTTGTTTACAAAACCCAAAACCACAGGAATATTCACTTAGCAGCATTAGATGTCACGTGCAACTCTCCATGTTTCAAAAAGCAAAGGTACTCATGGGCACAAACTGAATATAAAACTTAAGGAATGAGAGAACTTGAAACATTTCCCTGATGAAGTGCTCTGCAATAAGTCTTTCTCTTCCTTGTTCATTGTTTTAGCTCCTGTCATAGAAGAAGCCATTGTATTAAGTGAAAGAACTAAAAAACTGAATTAAAATAATATAATTTTAGTTCATTTCTGGAACTTTTTAATAGAGGAGTAATTGTCTCCATTAATCAGCATAACTTTTGTTAAATCCTTTGAGTTTTAGAGACACTTTAATATTGCTTCCATATTTTGGAAGGATGAAAATTATGAAGTTCAAAAGATGGATGCATAGAAATTAGATATATAATACAGCAAAACTGCAGGGGAAGAATTTAGCTGGCAAGTCCTTCAAAGCACAATTTGTCATGTCTTCAAAATGCCAAGAGAGACACCCAGCACGCTAGAGTAAAACTCCATGGGGTACCTCAGAGCAGGGTAGTTTGAATGCTGGATCAGGGTCAGGCATCACTGGGGAGTTATCCCACACCCTCTCTGCACAGCCTGTCCTCTGCTGTCACAGCCTGCTCTGGGGGAAACTTTCCTTGCATGCAATTCCTCCTGATGACTCTGGGATCTGTTGTTTCTTGTACGTTTTGAGAAGAATATGGATCCCTCTTCTCCACAGCTCTCCTTTAAGTAGCTGAAGGCGGCAGTTAGACCCAGACTCAGCCA
>VYXF01009253.1:400324-420981 GCA_013397295.1 Polioptila caerulea | reverse complement strand
GAGTAAAACTCCATGGGGTACCCGAGAGCAGGATAGTTTGAATACTGGATCAGGGTCAGGCATCACTGGGGAGTTATCCCACACCCTCTCTGCACAGCCTGTCCTCTGCTGTCACAGCCTGCTCTGGGGGAAACTTTCCTTGCATGCAATTCCTCCTGATGACTGTTGATGACTTGTGATGTCCTGATCTGTTGTTTCTCATATGTTTTGAGAAGAATATGGATCCCTCTTCTCCACAGCTCTCCTTTAAGTAGCTGAAGGCGGCAGTTAGACCCAGACTCAGCNTCCAGCCTCACCCAGCCTGGGATTGTGTGATTCAGCCTCTCCATAAATGTCAGGTGCCTCAGCCCCCAAACCACACTGTAGCTTTCTCCTGGACTTGCTGCAATGCCCTCTCTCTGGAACATGGCCTTCAAGAACAGGCAGGGTTCTGCCTGTGATGCTCCATTTGTGCCGAGCAGAAAAGCGTCAGCTCTTCCCTGGCTGCTTTCCACACAGCAGCCCTGTGCTCCAGGCACAGCCAGCTCTCACTGCCACCACCATGGTCACCAGGGCTGCAATTACTTTCCAGAGCTGCTTCTTGGAGAGTCAGCCCCTTGCCTGTATCACCAATTCTCCCAAGATCACAATTACATTTTTGCTCGCTTGGGTTTTTTTGTCCACGCTCATGAGGTTCCACCTCTCTGAGTGACTCTGTCCTGGTGTCCCACCTAATCTGGTTTACTCAGTTTAGTGTCAACCATGGCTGGGGGTGTTTCCATGCCACTGCTCCAGCTGCTCTTGAAACCAGTGACAGAGTGCCAGGTCCAGTCCCAATCTCCAGCACTCATCACTTGGAACTGAGGTCTGGACCTCGCATCACCGCCCCTTTGAGCCCAGCACTGTCTGTCCTGTCCAGCTCATATCTGCTCCCTTTGGCTCCAGAGGTACCAAAGGATGACTTCTGCTTGGGGGCAGGGTTCAGAGGCACCCATGGCTCTGCCCTGAGCCACAGCCCAGAGCTGTACCTGCTGGGGTTGCACAGTGTGGCTCCGGGAAATCCCTGCTGACTGACACCAACCACATTCCTGTGCCTGGAAATGCTTTCCAGGACTGAACTGAGGCTTTAAGGGCAGCACTTCCTAAGACACTTCTCACCTGTTTTGAAGACAAAGCATGGATTTTCTAGTCCCTGCTTACAACACCCTTTCAAAGATGAGATCAGCCTTCCAATGACATCAGTGTCCTTGGATGCATCTTGTCCAGCACTATGGGCTTTAAATGAGGCTGGACAAGACTCTGAGCACCCTCTTTTGTTGATGCTGCTTTGAGGGGAAGCAGGCCAGTCCAGAGGCTCCAGAGGCTCCCTTCAGCCTCAACTGTTCTATGACTCTCTCTATTTAAGCAGCCCCCAACTTTCTATTAAATCCACTCCGTGCTTGTGTAAGTATGTTTTGCATTGCAAAGCAGATTGTCCAGTTTCTTGAATAGCACAGTCTAACACTTCATAATCTGTTCAATATGATATGCCTGTTTTAAATTTATGAAGTTGTAAACCAATTTCTTCTACTAATAAACACCTCTGTTTTCATTCCTGTTTATCCTCCCTTTAAAATTACTGCACTCCCTTGCTGTCTTTCTCTTGTCCTTGTCCTTCCCATCTTTGTAAGATGGGAAAAAGAGATGGGGGCAGGGGAAACAGAAAAAGAAGAATAAACCATCACAACAACAACAGAAAAAAAAAAACCAAACCCATCAGCTCATGAAAAAAAAAACGATTCTTGGTGAGAATCCAAGACCAACAGACCAGCAAGCCCACTCATTGTTCTTTATCGCTTTGGCTCTCTTCCAGTCCCTCTAGGTTTCTCTCTCTTTCCAAACTGCTTTCTGCATTCTCACATATGTTATAGAAAGTACAACGATTTCTGAGAAGTACTTTAATTTATAACAGCTTGATCTGAAAAAGAAGTTGTCCAGTTTGTAAAGGTGATGAGGGGAGATTGTTGCTCTGGCTCTCCTTAGTGTTTGAGTGTAAACTCTTATTCTTAGTGGAAAATTCGTATGTGCATAGTATTACTGAGGGAGAAATGGGTGCCTTGCATATAATTAGTGGGCAAAACTATCTGTAAAACTGTTTGGGTTTGGAATTGCTCTGGCAGCACAATAAATATTTCAAATCCAGCACACATCAGGCCTGCCAACATCTTTACAGTGAGCACAGAAATTCAACTTTGCAGTTTGTCACAAAAATGATCCATTTTCCAATGCAGCAGAAAAACAGGAGGGTGATGGTATGAAAAGGCATTGATGTGACTGATTTTATCTGTGGTTTTAATAGATTCTTACCAAATGTAATAAATTTTGAAAATTACTGATAGGATCTGCAGAGTTACTAGAATACTTCAACCCCTCTGATCTATGTGGCTGCGGGTTGGAAACAAGTTCATAACTTAAGAGTTTAAACCATAAAAGCTTAATTAATTTAATCATTATAGGAATAACTCTCCCAGGTTGAAACAAAAAGGCCAAACTCTGTCTTTGCTCCAATCATGCCCCTTTGCACTGCACTCTGTATCCTGCAGGAACAAGGGGCTCCAAGGCTTGGCACAGCCTGAGCTCTGCCCGGGCTGCCTTCCCTGCTGCTGGGTGTGCCATGAACTGGCAGGGACACAGCAGGACACTTCCAAGGGGAAGCTGCAGCCAGTCTGCAGCTCCTCAGGGCCGCTGGAGTGCAGGGATTTCACAGGAGGCATTTTCAGAGGTGAGAGCAGCACAGGAGCACCCTCAGCCTGCAGAGGACCCGCCCTGGCTGCTGCTGCTTCACATCTTGCTGGCCCATTCCCACCGAATTACAGCCAGGCTTTGTGAAAATCACACTTCAGAGCTGGGAAAGGACCTGGGCATCCCAGATAAAGACTTGAGTGTCATTCTCAGAGAACTGTAAGCAACCAATAAATGCAGGTTGGGACTGCTGGGGAAACCAGGTACCACTGCATCCAGGGGGTTTTCTTCAAAAAGAGAGAACAGCAGCAGATTGGGTGGTGGTGGGTAAGCAGCCTCACAGTACCATTGCTTGGGAGTCCTTTCTATTTGGATTATTCAGGGATATTCTTTGAGCTTTCAGTAGAAGATTAGTCTCTGAGAGAATGCAGACATGCACTAGGGCATGAATGTATAGATAGAACCATGGATTTTTCAAGACTGTTGTTTTCCTTTCTTCTTTAGTACTTGTTCTGAAGCCAACTGGTCATTTAAACAAAAAATTGCCAAGAGGTTATCTAATGTTTAAAGAGAGATGGAAATGTGTGTGTAGAAAAATACTTGAAAAAAATCTAAATCTTCAAACTTTTCTGGGTATTGTAGTTCAAATTATTTAACATTTTTGCACTTATTGATAACATCATTCAGACATGTAAATATGAGAGATAAGCCCTGTTTATTCTTAAATGTGTTACAAGAGATGCATCCCTAGTTGAAGAGGGAATGCTGTTATCAAACTCTGAGTGCAAATCTAGAGGCTGTGAATGGGAAAAAAAGAATCCAAAATTGTGCTGAGATTGAGAGAGGCTGATTTAGACCCGTTCCAAGCAGAGACAAACAAAGTCACCTGAATGTAGAACTGTGACAGCTAAATAAATAAGTAATGTTTAAAGCTTCTGTATACCCCAGCTACCCCATGCTTACTCTTTTAGTAGTTTTGGATCTGTAGCAGTTTTTACAGTTTTGCATCTGTAGGTGCAGGAAGCTTTCAGGGAGACATCTAATTAAATTCTCACTTTGACTCTTAATTTTCATTGCTTTTACTGCTTCCCCAACATCAACAACAATCAGAGAAAGCTGCTCCTTTGACTTTCAGAGCTGGGTTGGGAATGTGCAGATTTGGGGTGCAGTCTGCCTTTCAGTGGCAGAAATTGCCACCATTATTAATGATGACATTTGCTCTCTTCACAGCTTTTAACTATACCCACCATGAACTCCATGGCACATAAATCCTGCAATCTACAGAGGGGTGAAGGGCAGATTTACAGGTTTAAGATTTATATTGACTGCAGTTCCTCAGTCAAAATTCTGACTTTTGGGGACAGGGTTATTTTGGGATTGTTGATTTGCTCCTTGAAAATCTGCCTGATGAGCAGTTCTGACACACTTACAGAGCTGTGCAAGGGAGTCTAGCAAAAATAACAATCACTTCACCTGGAATGTTCAACAGGCTCTGGTTAAGTGCTCCTGTCTCAGCTGACTAAAAAAGATTTCCTCTACTCTGAGCCTTTGTTATTAATGCTGTAATAATGTGGTTACACAAACCCATAAACTTATATACACACACATAATATACAATGGAAGGAAGGGATATTTGCAGAATCAAGCCATCAATGTTGTCTTCCTTGTTGATTAAATGGATCATAATTTGCCAGGTCTGGGAATGATGTGAATTCCAGAGAGGCCAAGGAATCTGCTGGCTGTTTGGTAGCTAAGGTTAAAGAGGAGATAAAATGTGAAGCAAGTAGCTTGGGGGACTTTCAAAAGGGAGGGATTTGTAAGGGCTGATTGCTGGTACAGATACAGCTGCATGTGATAAGCCTAGTTTTATGTCTGTATTTACATATTAATTGTAATTCATCTATAGCATAATTAAAGAGGCTTGATACAGAGTTTTATCCAAACATCACTTGCATCAACAATAAGCTGAAGACTGGAGTATTGGCAGTGGATTCACTTAAAATGCTGTGATGGCTCTGATTGCCTGGGGTTTGTGGCAGGCAGCTTTCTTGTTTAAGGACTCTCACTAAAGCTTCTCAGAGATTCGTGTGCAGAGATTTATTATACAGAAATGCCAATTTAAATGAGCTTAAAGTGAACAACCTGGAAACCCACATTATTATTACTTATTCTTACTACTTCTGTAATCACTATCAAGCATCTGTAATGCCACAAATATGTCTCCTGAAGCTGTGTAAAAGGAGAAGAGCATCTAATGAAAGGAAAGGCAAAGAGACAGACTCTAAAAGCTCATTAAGCTGCTGAGTATTTGTTGTATTTCAGGCATGTAAGTAATTTCATTGGCTTCACTGAGATTTCTGGAGTAGATCTATAGAGCAAAATGAAATAAATGCTATTTCTTACTCAGTCACAGAGGAAACCAAAGCAGGACAAAAGGAAACTGTGTAAATAGGACATCAGAGAAGGCAAAAAAGGGAGTTCAGAGAGAGGTGAATGGCACGGTCAGAGGGGCAGAGCATGTGACAGGAGTTATGCAGAAAGGGCCCACCAGGACCTCAAAGAGGACAAAACAAGATTGATCTCAGCTGGAGCATCATCCAAAGCCCAGGAACTGTGTCCATGGTGCAGGGAACCTGGCAGTGCTGATCCACACACATCTGCAAATGGCCATGGGCTTTTACATTCCATGTGCAATTTGTTCTGGCTATTTCTAGTCTGATCCTAAAACAAATTATGGGTCTGGTTTTGGCCAAATATCTCTTTCTGTAGTCAATCTGCTTCAGACATTTCTCTTAGCAGAACAGAGTAGAGTAGGGTAGAATAGAATGACCATTCTGTGATCTCTGATCTATTTATCTTGGGCAAAGGCATCCTTTGTTTCCATTGCTTTAAGAGGCTAAACTATGGGCTACAATAGATTGTACAATTCCTCTTAATTAGTATTCCAAAAATATATTTAGAATCAGTTCCACATTAAAATCAAACTGGACTGTTCTGTGGAAGTGCAAGGTTGGCAGAGCCAGAGTATCCATGAGCTACTTTTTCCCACTCCCAACTCTCTCCATGATTTAAGAGCTTAAACTGAGATTCTGCACCTCAGATATTTTATGTCTTGCTTCCATGTCATATTTTTCTCTAGACCTGCTCATTTTGGTCTGTTTATCTGTCCTTTAGTCAATGAGACAGGTTTTAAACATAAGTCCCTTCCTCACTCACTGTTGCACATGAATCATCCAATCTTCTTGTCAGTCCCTGGTTCATTGATAACAAATACAGATTAGAAATTTTGTTGTTATTTACAAATCAGCAGTATGTGCACAAAGCTCTGTGTGCATGAGCAGATGGATGCCTGTTATTTCCAGAGGTGGTCACATTCAAGACTTCCTTATCTGTTGGACTTTTGGGAGTTTTTGGCTTGGTTTTTTCTCTTTTTTGTTTTCTCTAACAAGGGAGATTGAGCTACATATAATAAAATACTGGTGCAGTAACAAAGGTTAAATAATTAATATAAAAATATCTATTCAGAAGCATACAATGATTTACATTCAAACCCCGAATATTTAAAAATTAATAGAAAATATTAGCATGTTAATAATTGAAATCACAGGAATGTATAATGAGATTGCACTTACTGCAGTATATTAACCATTACCTGCAGCCTGATAGGAAAATGTTTAACCTCAGAATAAATAGGATGTGCATTCTCTAAGCCCCTAAGGCTTTGTTACTATTGAACCAACGTGATCCCTGAAAACACGTACACTTGCACATCTTGTGGAATCAGGAATACAACATGTACTCTCATAGCAATTTCCTTTGTCTGAAAATAGTCCTTTTATCCGTAAATCTGGGAGGGAAAAATGAGAGCACTGAAGAATGACTTAACTACAAAAGAACGCAATAAAATTAGCATGACATGAATGCCATTTTTTGGAGTTTTTCACTGTTTCACATGCTGTTTCCTTTGTCTTTCAGGAAATTCTGGTGTAGCAGTCTCAGCAAGCTCACAGCAGAAACAACATAATGATTTTTTTTGGTCAAATGGTTTATGACCACACCTACAGTGAGAGCTTTAACCTCTATCTATGTTTATATTTGTCCTCTATTTCTTCAATTCAAATGTCCTTTCAGAGAATATTGGTTTCATGCAGAGGGTAGATAAAAATCAGAACCCATACCTCACATGCAATAAATTAATCACATTTATTATGTCCCCAACACTGATGAGTTAGAAGGAAAAAAAACAGCTTTTAGTCCCTAACATTTAACTCATATTCTTCTTACAGCTAAAACTGTAAAAAGGACCTGGGAGGAAGAAGGGGATGTTTTGTTTGGGTTTTTTTCCCTTCCAGTCTCTGTTTTTCAGAGTTACAAACATTGAAATATTCATATTAGGAAGGTTGCTAAGTTGCTGTGGCCCAGAATGATGAGAAAAAGAGTGACAGGATGATTACAAAGGGTCTGGTGCAACTGTGCTTGTTAAACAGGGAATGGAGCTAAAAATCCAGCAATGCAGAGTTCCAGACACTGCCCAGGCATGGACACAAAAGGGTTGGAGAGTCTGTTGTTGCTGCTACAGCAGGAAAACTCTGATCAGCTGGATTTGGGTGATGGGAATGCTCTGTGGGACAGGGCTGGGGCTGCCTGGGAGGTGAACAGCCTGCTCTGGCCTTCAGGTGACAACCAAATCCTCACAGCAAAAAAGCAGGCAAAGAAACGTGCAACCAGAAGGTGAAACTTTGTTTTCCATCATAAACGTAGCAGTGCAGAGTTTTGCCTGCCAATCCCTAGTAACACTTTCAGGGCCTTACAAAGGCATTTAGCACCAAGCTCTGATTTGGCCAAGAACCTCTGACTCACCTGGGCTTAAAGAAATCCCAAAGGCAGCACTCCCAGGCCTTGTTGAGTCAGAGATGTGACTCTACCTCAAAAGGTACCTCTCAAGAATATTAAGTAAAAATAATAATAAAGCCAAGTTATCTGGTTGCTTTTAATCATTTCTTCTTATCTTTCCTAAGCACAGTAATGCCTGCACAGGTTTGTCAAGTTCTGAGTAAATTTCATACAGGAAAATACAGGGCAAAAATGGTCTATAGACCACAAGGGATATAAATCCTTTATGGGTTCAGTATGGATTTATTCTATTTGAACATCTGACCCTGTTATGAAAGATTTACATGGAGGAGTAAGTCAAGTATAATAATTTTCAATGATCTGGAATTACTCAGCCTACGTGAAATACTTGTTTATTGCTCTGTTGATGTTTATGTGAGAAACCAATAGATTTTTCTTGAAATATTAATGTGGAACAATAGAAAGGAGTGAAGAAATATCTGGTTTGTGCTGTTCTCTGTTAAAATTAAATGCTGCATAAAAGGCTAGTGTGTTTTGACAGTGCTGGGAATGAAATGCCTCTGCCTTTTTCTGCCCCCACACCCACCCCTGGGGCATTTGGTGTGATACAAGATCGGTGTTGTTTGCAGCTCAGTGTCTTGGCTTCTGAAGAAGAGGAAATCTTAAGGGTTTAGAGAATCTGATTCCTCCTATCTGTGAATCCCTCTTAATTTCTGAGAAGCATGGCTGAAATTCACATCCTCCCCTAAATTGTGTTGACTGCTGTATTTCTGTGTTGTGCCAAACTCCTTGTTGTGCTTTGAGATGAAAGCAGAGTAGACTTTGCTGTCATTAGACATCAATGGCATTACTTAAGACACAGAGACTTTCCTTTCATCCTGTTACACCTGATGTTTTTCAGAGCATGTGTGACCAGAGGAAAAACACCCCATGCTGAAGCTGTCTAAGGAACCCAACAGTGTGAGAACAGAGTCAGTGATGCTCCTCAGTTCCTGCACTTCAGGAAAGTGCAGTGCTGCTAAATCAAAATATTGAGCTGAGCTGGGCCATTTTGTTTACCCAAGGTGCACATTCTCCTCTTTTCCTCTGTCTATTGACTGAAGCTGCCTTGCTGGTACTTGTAGTACTTTGTCAGTTACCGACCTCTTGATTTTCTCTTTTTAATGTTTTTATCTGTTGAGGTGCTTTTACTGAAAGCCACAAAATTCAAGAGAACCACTGAGGTTGGAGAAGCCCTCCCAGCCCATGGAGTCCCAGCTGTGCCCAGTGCCCACCTTGTCCCCAGCCCAGAGCTCTGAGTGCCACCTCCAGGTGCCACCTCCAGGGATGGGCACTGCAACCCTCCCTGGGCAGCCCCTGCCAAGGCCTGAGCACCCTTTCCATGGGCAAATTCCTGCTGCTGGCCCCCCTGAGCCTGCCCTGGCCCAGCCTGAGGCTGTTTCTTCTTGTCCTGAAGAGAAGACAGAGAAAAGAAGGAGTCCTGCTCTCCTTTGTTTCCTCCCTGCCTGAAGATGTACAATCCCTAAAACCCCTATTCCATCCAAAAAAAAGGAATCTATCCTAAAAGGGTTTAAAATAGATCCTTAAAATGTAAAATTAAACCAGTTAGAGGTCAAGATTCAAGGAAAAAAAATGTTAATATGGATGAAAAGAACAATATCACCTTCACTCACCTGAAGGACCAACAGATGTGGGGGAACAGATGTGAATCCTGAGGGCAGCTGGATGTGGAGACAAGATTGTTTTAGGTAGGTAAGGGTGGGTGCTAGAGGTTCTCTGTATGAGACTGTGTGCTGGTCAATGTGAGGAATCAGGGTAAGCAGCTGTGGGTACCTGGAGTTACTCTGATAGAACCAGCTCAGAGACATATCTGAAGGGTTCCCAAATGCCAGAGCACCAGCACAAGGATGTTAAACTCTTAAAAAGTCAGATAGTCAGTGAATTAGAATTTAAAGACTGGAATCAGACATTATGCAGGAAAACCATTGTGGAGAGTAAATGATATTTAAAGGGCAAGTGGTAAAGAAATATCACTAAATAAAAATGTGAATTCCTGTAATAAACCTGAAACTGCTGTGATTATTAATAATCAGAAAAATAAGGAACATGTACCTGAGCAACTGGGAAGACAGGCTGGTGGCTCTGTGATTTTTGGTGAGTTAAAACATGGAGAAAAAATTGTTAGGGAGAAAAGCACGAGGGAGCCAAGCTGCATCTCCCATCCATAACAAGGCAAAAAGAGTTGGGGGAAATATTTGCTCATAGTAGGACAATATAATGGGAAAAATGCCAAGGAAAATTAGTCATGATTCTATAATGCAAAGAGCTCTTTTATTGTACATCAGTTAATTTATATATACTCTAGTTTTAATTTCTATAGACTGAATTTCCCAAGCCACGCAATCGCCCCTCTTGTTTCATTGCACTGCTTTGATTAAAAGCAGCACATAAACATCCACTTCTGTGTAAATGCCTGTAAAAACACCCTCAGATCTAAATGCTTATCTTATATCAGATTATTGACAGGTTTTGCTAAATTGGTATAAATGGATCTGGGAGCATTTCCAGAGAGATTATAGGGATTCAGTTCATGCAGCCCGGGGAGTGTGTGCTTAAATACTTATGTGTGTGCTTGTCAATAATGTTTGCATATATCCATGTATAGGGACCTTACTATATGAGACACTTCACAGTGTTAATTAGGATTTTATTATGAAATATTCCCTGTCACAATTTTTCACTTTGCAGAGATTTTTCATTAAAAAAAAACAAAACAAAACAAACTGAAAAACAGACAAATATATTTTTCAAAAATTCATTTTGCCTTACTATGAGCTATCAGATAATTTTGATCTTTAACTATCTAATCATACTTCTACGTTATGAAAAGAAACAATAAAACATTCCTCAATGTTTTGCCTGTTTTGTTTCTTTCTAGCAGAACTTCAGATTTCAAAGACAAGCTTAGCTCACATTTGAGAGAATTATTATTCCAAATATTTCAGATAGGAACATGAGCACCTTCCAGTCTTGTAATTCAGAATCTGCGATTTTATTCCAATCTCATTGCTTCAATTATATTGAATTATGGATTTAATGTCCTTAATGCAGATATGCTTCAAGTATCTTGATCCTCCACCCTTCTTCTCTACAAAATGACTTCGAAATTATAGAAGTCATGGGCTTAATTTTAGTACCTTGGCCAGATCATCAAAGACTTGAATTACAGAAAATTCCAAACCTCGATGCTCCAAAAATTAACTTTTCTTCAAGTGTCTACATCAAAATTAGAGAAAGTGAGGCATGCATGGGAAGTAGTTACTTTGGAAATGGCAGCCTGTGTCTGAGAAGCTGTGAGGATTTCTGCTGAGAGCCGCAGGCATGAGCCAGCCAGCACATATGCCAGCAATAACAGTTCACTATTAATGAAGTGTCTTTTTTTCTGCCCGTAATGAAATTAATTCTTGGCTTTAGAACTCTGCCTCACATCGGGGAAAGTAAATATAAGATGAACAGAAATGGCATTTATTCATTAAAATTGCAAAGTAGCAATTAAATCCTTCTCTCCTTTCCTTCTGGATCATCTGTTCCAAAGTGTCCAAAGTGGGGGCCCCTTCTCGTGGGTCAGGGTGCTCGGGTGATAACAGCCCCATTTTGGACCAGCCTCTGACATCTGGGGACTTGTTTGTGTTTGAGCAGGTTTGTTTTCAAGGAAAAAAACCCCTAGAACCAATCCATGCTAAAGAAGAGCCTGGAGAAGTCAGGCAGCCCCAGCTTGGGCAGAGGAGGGCTCTGGATCTCACAGCGCAGCTGGGCTGAGGAGTTGGAATGGTTACTGTGCTCCACAGCACAGGGCTGCTCATCCCAGCCATCACACACCAGCTGGACATCACCCTACCCCCTCAGTGCAGCTCAGATCCAGCCCCAAACTACTCCTCGAGAGATTTTAAGGCAACTGTGAGGTGTCCAGGAAGGGTTCCAGCCCCTCAGAAGTCCGTGGGCAGAGGAATCAGGGCAGTTTGCTAACAGTCCTCATCCATCTGATATTCAATGTTACTGTAACACTTCAGCCAAAAGTGCCTGTCAATGGGAGTTAAGTATCATCATCCTCATAACACACTTCTGAACACAAGTGCAAAACAGGGAAGGCATTTTTGAGATCACTCAGCTCCTGTGAAGCTCTGCCAGGACACAGACCCGTCACAGTGAATGTTTCATTAGCACCATCTGTTCTTTTTGACATCCCATTTTCTACACTTCCTTCCACTTTTCTCCTGGTGACATGGACCTGGCACAGCCACTTTGGTCTGCCCTTTAAACCTTCCCTGGGCTAAGAAATGTCTTTCTTATTCCCTGACAGACACTCAGATGGTAAAAGGGGCATACAGGACACCAACAGCAAATTGGTTCCATAAGTAGCTGCTGGTATCCTGCAGTGAGTCGGTCTGAGCTGGATGGATTAAAAAGTCCAAGGTGATAATCTGCCTCTCCCTCCACATCATTTGCTATCATTCCATATGTTCCATCTTCTTCAGAAAAGGTACATGTCAGCCTAAAATAATTAGGAATTTATCTCCTTTCTGGGAATGACAAACACGCCTTATGATGATGAGGAGCTCACAGTGTGACAAAGATTATTTATCTCATTGCTCACGTATCAATCATACAACAGGATAAGGCAAAGGCATGGACAGCAGACCACAGGTGAAGAGTTAAATGGGATACTGACACAATTAAATATATTACCTATTAATACAAAGCCAGCTTCCCCTGCAGCCACGTGGGAAAGGATCTGAAAAAGCCCACAGACAAGCAGCAGAAGTGAATGATTTTACTGCTGCCCAGTAAATCATTATAAGCTACACTAGTCATAACATCCTGGAGTCTTTCTGCCATATGATATTTTACCTGAATAATAAGTCTGAGATGGTTTAATAGTTTATTGCTGAAACACTAATTTAATTAAAATATTCTCTGAGCTCTCCTGCAGTAATGCAGTGTGGATTTACATCTACATTCTGCCTGGGGTCTCAGTGAAATTGCATCAGACTTGCCATGTGTGTGGCAATCTAAATCTACAAATGTAAATGCTGAAGCTTCTTGCCTTACCAATTTTTCATCACATCCATCAAAACATTGCACGATAGCATCAGCCTTTTGAAATGGGAGATCTGAAAACTTCAATTTGGTTTTTTAAACAAGGAATTTGTTGAGAGCCACTGCTCCTCATATAATGCTTTGATACTGATGGATTTTGACTTCTTTTTGTTTCTCTCTTTCTAGTTAAATAAATCTTACCAAGAGACCTCCAATCAGCCTTCTGTCTCCAATGTCCATTTTCTCAGTGTTGAAGCATACAGAAAAGCACTGCAGATGTGTATGGAAAGCATATAGAGACATGGAAATAGCTGTTATAATACAACATCAGAAGAATAATGCTTAAATGGGAGCTGGGAACTCAGAATTCAGATCTGCCTATACACAGCTACCCCAAACCCCTGACTTTGTGTCATATTTATTAGTGGATGTTAAATGATGGTATAGGCAGGGAAGAGCTACTTTTGCCTTTCTTAGCACCCATAAAGGCTCAGCAGCAGCACTCATTTGTATTAATGGCCAATACAAAACCTACTGAATTACCCAAAGGATTTGGATCAGGCCCTGCTATTAAAAGTGCTTTATATTTTTGAAATCGCTAGTTAATAAATAAGGGGCCAGTAGATGCTACAAGAAAACAAAGCAGTATAGTTCCTGGGATTTATTAACCAATAAAACTTGTTGTTATTGTGAACTGCAAATGGTTTCCTCTGTGCAGCTCTTTACATCAGTTTTTAACAGCTCCTATAGAAGAAATCTTTTTTCATTACATTATTGGTGTACCTGGCCCCAGGTAAGTGGACAGAGAAATGTGGGACAGTCAGGGAACATCTAAAACGCTCAGCCCCAGAGGGCAAAGAGTGTACACGAGGAAGTGCAAACAACCATAACAGAGCCCACAGCCTGGAGAAGAGAAAATTTAGCACTTGTTACAGGAACAATGCTCGAAAGCCTTTCAGCCTCTGTCTGGCTGCTGCTGGCTGAGCCGGGCTGGTGGGAGGGGAGCTGGGGACAGAGGGACCACAGCAGGCGGGTCCTGCCCTGCCTGTCACACCTCACACAGGGGGCAGAGCTGGCCTTTGTCACCCTGCCGAGGTAAACTTTAATTTCTCTTGGAGGAATATAAAACTGAGTGACTCAAACGGTGCCGAACTTCAAAGATTTAAAACGTGAGGAAGGATGGAGATATGTTAATGCACAGCCAGCTCCATAAAAACAATGATAAATTTCTCTTCAGTTTGCAAAGATTTAGGAATTAAAATTACGTCTCTCTGTCATTTCTACTACTTTTACTCTTTCCTTTTATTAACACATTAAATAATGCCACTCTGGGCAAGTTGTACAGTGACAAAGGGTCTGGAGGGGTGATCTTGGGTAGTAAAATTGTATAAAAACTGTCACCATGCATGCATGGGTGCATGTGTGCAAAATATTCTTCCTCAAAATTTGGATTAAAAGGCGAAATTGTGTTCCCAGTAGAGGAAAACTGAAACATTGTTTCAAATATTTCAAGAATACAATAGGTTGTTTTGTCTTTTAAATGTTTCACCTGCATTTTATTTATATTTCAAACCACAGTGTATTTTGTTTTCATTAGAAAAAGATGACACATCAGCAGCTTGAAATCCTTTTTTCAGTATTTTTCCTGAAGCAAGTTAAAAAATGCTAGTTTTTTCTAAGTGTTAACATTTTCTGCAGGAGAAAAATATTCTCCAAAGGTCTATTTCAGCACCATCCTGTGCAACCTGACACAGCTTGATCCAAAGGCCACTGGAGTTAATGAAATTGCTTTTGTTGGTTTTGGTAATTTGGAGGTCAAGCCTTTCTTTGAGCAGAAAGAGACTGAAATTCTTGTGTGGTACCCTGCACTGGACACTGACCATTGGGCAAGGAGGAGGAGAAATGCTCCACAACTCAGAACAGCTCTGAGCTGGGACAACAGGGGCAAAGCTGCTCTGCAGACTCCCAGTGGAGATGGCAGGAGCTCAGCAATTTCACCTGTTAGATCTGCCCCCCTGAACTGTGTCCAGAGAGACCTGGAGGGGCTGGAGCCTGTCCAGGGAAGGGAACGGAGCTGGGAAGGGGCTCAGGCTGCAGCAAGGGAGGCTCAGGGGGGCCCTGGTGGCTCTGCACAGCTCCTGCCAGGAGGGGACAGCCGGGGGGGTCGGGCTGTGCCCCCAGGGAACAGGGCCAGGAGCAGAGGGAACGGCCTCAGGCTGGGCCAGGGCAGGCTCAGGGGGGCCAGCAGCAGGAATTTGCCCATGGAAAGGGTGCTCAGGCCTTGGCAGGGGCTGCCCAGGGAGGGTTGCAGTGCCCATCCCTGGAGGTGTCACCTGGAGGTGGCACTCAGAGCTCTGGGCTGGGGACAAGGTGGGCACTGGGCACAGCTGGGACTCCATGGGCTGGGAGGGCTTCTGCAACCTCACTGACTCTGGGATTCTGTGTTTTTGAGCTCCATGTTCCCATCTAACAGAACCCATATAAGAAGAGAATCATGAAAGTTCCTCTGATTTTCAGGGGCAGATTCTCAGAGCCTGCTGGCAGAATTTCACTGTGCTGCTGGATGGTACCCTAGCACAAAAAGCCCAGGGGAGGGTGAAAGAAGGGCTTAAGGAGCAATTAAAGATTAAATATATGTGAATGAGAAGATGTAGAAGTCTTGAATAATTAAGCACTTATCATCTCTTGAGTAATGCTTTTAAATTATGGCATAGAAATGTTTTGAGACCATTTGTCTCCTCATACCTTAAAAAGTGGAGAACGCTCAGGGTAAGCAGCAGTTAAACATCAGGTTTCATGCATGTCCTGAGACAAAAATCACACTGAATAAGCTCAAAAAATACACAAGTCTAATTATTCCAGAATCACAATTGTGTGAAAATTCACTGGGACAATTCAGTATCTGGTCAAACCGCCCAGCTTACAATTTTGCCACAGAATTTACACTTAGGTCAGACCTCCCACTGAAGCTGAGATCAGTTTTCAGGTTTGCATGGAAACCAAAGAAAATCAGGAGAAATTACTGCGGTGATTCTGAGGGCTTTGTGCTTTGTAATTCTAGGTATTAGATTGTCAGCTTGTAGAAAACTGTACAGCTCAGCTTCACTGGGTTTGGTGAAATGAACTTATTTACAGTGGGTGAAAATCAGGCCTGGAATGTATAAGCCTACATGAGTGAAAACAAAAGGGTTTCATAATCCAGAGTTTGCAAAACAAAAAGCTCTTCTGCTTGCACAAAGAACTTTGGATTTGAATTATCTCATGCAAAATGAGCATAGTTGGCTGCACAGACACTGAATCCTGTACTTTTGGCCTGCCAAACTCAGAAGGCTTACAGACCTGTGAGAGGAATCACTCCTAACAGTTCTTAGAATAGATTCAATTCATATTTAGAACAAAAACTAGCTCTGGGAGAAAGGCAAGCAAAACCCAGCAGTGGCTCATTCATTACTTGTATTCATAGAATTATTAAAGCATAAAACAAGAAAAAAAAATCATTCCTCAACAGACCAGTGGGGAATTGTTATCGTCTTACTAGAGGCCTCTAGAACAGCAGGATTTAAGGAATAAAGAGGGCTTTTTAAAATTGAAGACTGCATGTCTGGTAAGCAGAGCACTTTCAAGGCAATGAACAAAGGCAGCTGGAGGATGTTACAGCCCTGTAGGATCGTGGCTGGAGTGCACAGACTGAACAAAACAAAAACTAACAACCAGAAGGCAGTAGTCAAAATAGCATATATGAGGGCCAGGTACATCTGGCTGGTGTCTTGGCACAGGGGCACAAAAAGGCACAAAGATGTTTCATCTGCTTTGTTCCCTTCCTCTTCCAAATCCAATTGACTTCAGAATTCTTTATTGCCAGTTTTCTTTGAGGTGCTATTTCCCAGACAGAGACAGAGGGAAAGGATCTTCCCAGTCAAAATAAAACAAACAAACAAGAGCCCATCTATGTCACCCTCAGTGGGAGACTGTTCTCCCTTTGTCCCCATGGGCTCAGCCAGAATGTCCTGTCTCAATGTCCCTCTGGCTGATCCTGCTCCTTGTCTCTGGCACAAACTTCACTCCTCATGGCACAGTGTGATTCAAACTAAGAACCTCAGAAGAAGGAAAATAATGGACTGCTGATTTTAAAGTTGCCATTCAGGCAAGTAAAAATCAGGCACAAAAGACCCACATTCACAGACTGCACGAGCTGATTTTCATGCCAGCACCTGCATGGGCAAACTCTTGTGTTGTGAAAATCAAAGCCCCATGTGGCAGGCTCTCCAAGGCCTGTGCAACCAGGGAAATGCAGTAAAAATGCCTGTAGTAAGGACTATGCATATTGGAATGATATGCCAAATATACAGGCCTTTTGAAAACCTAATTTCATGTGTCAAAATTCAATCTCTTTTAATCTACCTTTGAAAAAACAGTTGGATTTCCTAAAATGAAACTCAGAAGCCTGTGATTTCTAGCTGGAGAGGCAGCAGCATTCTCCCAGCAATTGAGTCAATTCTCGTTAAGAGTCATGACTGTTTGCATAAATAGAAATGACAGTTTATAGGTAAATCCTACCCAGTGTGGAGTCCATTCATTTTAAATGTTAAGCTCAAAAGGCCACAGCAGCATAATAATGTGAAGGCAGGCATGGAGCCTCCAATAAAGCTGCCCCCACTGGGTCAGTGCCATTGCACGGCGTGCTCTGGGTAGTTACAGAGCGATTAGACACTGGGTGGTCAATCAGAGCTCAGCCTGTCTGTCATAAATATCAGACTGAAAGGCCACAGGTGTGAATTTTAGAGAGCTGCTTCTGGTCTCCATTCTCATAGGGTATAATACCTACGTGCCTTGATGAGGACGCTGTTCTCATCCATTCAAGCATTTCTTAAAGTGATTCTTCTGCACACAGTGTCTCTCATGTGGGTATTTATTAAGGGCACTCCCCTGGTGCTCGTACCTCAAGGCAGAACTGCACTGGCATTTTTTTTCCTTCTCTCCTGTGGTCACGGAGACAATGCAGTAGGAGCTCTGCTGCTTACAGTTTTCCACTTACACAATCTTATCACCTGATGGCAGATGGTTTGGGGGAATTGTAGGGAGAAAAGAGCTCTGCTAATGTCACCATCATATCTTGAACTTTAGTCTTTCCCCACTGCATGTTATTTGTTAGCAAAACATGGACACCAGAGCAACAGAGCAGCCTGTCTGAACTGTGAGAGCAGCTTTCCTCACCCAGGGAGACAAACCACAAATAGCTGTGTTCTGTATATCAGATGAAAGAAAAAAACCCAAAACAGCCAACCAGCTACCCAGAAAAACTCCCTTATAGCAGTTCTGCAAATTATAGAGCCAGTAAATTTGGAGAAAACAAATAAGATTATTGAGTCTTAACTTTAACCCGGCACCACCATGTTCAGCACTAAACCATATTCCCAAATGCCACATCCCATGCCTTTTGAACTCTTCAGGGTTGGTGCCTCCACCACCTCCCTAAATGTTCTGTCCCAAAAGTCAGGGGCTAAATGCTTTCTAGTAACAAATTTAAATATAAAATAATGGTTTTAGAGAAAGTAATCAAAGTCCCACTCCCTCCCAAAAAACCAACCAACCAACCAAACACATGAGTAAGAGCAGAAAAGTTGTGGCACAGGTGACCAAGGGGAGTGGAGCATGCCCAGGATTTGCATTCCTTGGGGTGAAACAGCACCAAGGTACAACAAACCCAGCACAGCAGAACTGAGAGCTCCTCAGCCACGGAGACCTCCCAGCTGTGCCAGTGCAGAACTCTGCCAGGCCAGTGAAGGGTTAAGCACTTCTGGAGCACCACAGGTGTGCCATCAGCTGCTGCTGCTGTGGCCTCCCTGGGCTGAGCTGTTCCACACCTCTGGTGGAGTCCAGGCTCCAGTCCAGCCCCAGGCAGGGGATTATGGTAATGCAGCTTTGCATTTATGGACAAGTTTAGGTTTATCCTTGTGGCCAGATGGGTTTTTTGGGTGGTTGGGGTTTTGACACGCAGTGACTTCTTTAGCAAAATCCATTAATGGCAAGGATCTGCTTCAAACAATATCTCTGATCTACGCTACAAAAACTTCGGAACTTAATGAAAGTAATTTTGTGCTCCCCTGGGATTTCAAACACATCTTAATGGTTTAGGAATGGTGCTGAAGGCCTTACAAACCTAGGGGCTCTGCATAATTCTTGAGTGTATTTAAACCACATCTCCAAAGCAAGCAAAGTCTTATTTAAATATGTAGGAGCACAGCAGAATTGCACTGGTGTCCCAGCAGAGAACTCCATGAGACACAAACACCAATCCCATTAAGATGAAAAGCTCTGCCATGACTCCAGCCCACTTTTATGAACTCTGGCTGCTCCTTTCAAAATTATTTTAGCCTGACAAAGTCAGCACTACTCACCATAACAACTCATGGTTTCATACGTGCAGAGGACAGGTTACTTTTGGCATTGCTCTACCTTATGTAGGACTTTGAATTATTTTCTGGGGACCTTGGGGGAATTTGTCCTGACTGGAGTTAAATGAACTGCAGTAGCTCCTGTCCTAAGCAGAAATTGGTAGTGCGAGAAAATAATGAATCTCTGTAAATTCTCTGGTGCAGTCACTGACAAAACCTGTAGTTTCTGTTTTAGGCAGGACTGGATTTAGCAAAGTTTGGACTCACTGAACATGTCCAGGCAATCCAAACCATTTTCTAAGGATCACGGGAGGTCTGCAGGGATTCTTCACAGTGTTGTGGCAGGACACCAGCACCAATCCTATACATTCATTTTTCTATTTGATGACTGCAGCTGAGTTTTCCCAGTGACATTCAGGAAACAAATCATAGCCTGTTTGGTTTTGTACTGGAGCAAAAGTCTATTTTCCTGTAGAATTATCCAATTGCCAAATTTCAGCTAGAGGCTCAAAGGAGATTTTTTATATGACCAGGAGAAGATTCTTATTGCAGTCAATTCCTTCACGAAATTGTGAAATATGCATCATCAATATTTAATGTTAGTAAAATTATAGCTGTTTTGTACTAAAATTCATGTATACAAATTAGCACTACAGGAGACTTCTGCCTTCTGAAAGATTTTAAAAACACAGTCTCAGAGTACAAGTTACTTCCACTCAGGGTCTTGAAACTGGAAGCAAGTATTTATTGCAGAGCACTAATAATCTGTTTGCACATAGTGAATGTTTCAAAGAACTGTCAGATGCTTCCCCTTCTCTCCAGAAAAGGCATTTTCAATCCATAAATAAAGATGCAGGAAGTATTGCCAGAAACTTGGTGTGCATTGCTATGATTTCAGATTAGGCTTGTTGCTGTTAGAAATGGGACAAATCTGACATTCCTTACCAAAGGAAAGCAGCCTCACTGACGTGGATGTGTGGTCACTTAGGAGATCCCCAGAGCTCTCTTCCAGCTTACACTGTTTTATGATTTTGTGAATATGAGGAAGAGAAACTCTTTTCTATGCTGTCAGGAAAGCCAAGATATTACTTTGTTTCTACAGACTCATAATGTTTGGTCTGTTTTATCACTTCAAATCAGAATAAAAACAAAGTTATGAAACATTTCATTTTGATCATGTTTGATTTTGAAAATTCCTCAGACTGACAAAATATGCTGCATTGTACTCTTATAGAGTAACACAATCTACTGATCTTATTTAATATTTCAATATGCTGAAAACCCCAATGAAGGCAGCATATCCCATGCAGCATTTTTATTTATTGTCCCCCTACATAAACCTTTCCACTGGAAATTGTTCACTGCCACAGTTTGCAAGTAGTTTTTGATGAGGAATACATTTAGTGAAAGCAGCTTGGTTGCATTGAGGTGTGAGTAGATCCTGGATGGACAGACAGGCAAGGTTCTTTAAGAGTTTTTTGTGTTTTCCCTTTGCTTTGCTGGTTTGTGGTTTTACTTCATTTATTTGGTTGGGTTTTTTGGTTGGTTTTTGGGTTTGGTTTTTTGTATGGCTGGGATTTTTTTTTATTTTTTTTTTTTTTTTAGTTTTTG
>VYXF01009253.1:345893-400010 GCA_013397295.1 Polioptila caerulea | reverse complement strand
TTTTTTAGTTTTTGGGTTTGGGGTTTTTTTGTTGGTTTTGGGGGTTTTTGGGGGGAAGTTTTAGGGGTGTTTTGTTCATTTTGGTTTGGAGGTTTTGTTGGTTTGTTCTTTTTTTTTTTTGGTTTGGGTTTTAATGTTTTGGAGATACTTGGAGATGCATAATTCTATCAAAATGGAGATGATAAAAGGGAGGAGAAACTGCTGGCAGAAGCAGAAGGAAATGGGTGGCAGAGCAGGTAGCACAGGTCTCCCAGCTAAGTTTGCCTCCCTAACCAGGTCTTTCCCTGCAGCTTCCAGCACCAAGGAAAAGGACCCTGGGCCAGTCATGCAGCAGCAGCTCCCAGTCCTGGCTGAAAGGTTCATTGCAAGCTGCCAAGTGAGGGACCATGAGAATTCCCTGAACCAGAAGAGCCTGTGGGTAATGGAATTGGATGACACGTGCTGCTCCATCATGCTGTGTGCACAGCATCAGCCCGGAGCTGCTGGAGCAGTGGGAGCAGCTCCATGAATCCTCCCTTCCCCGTGTGCATCAGCCACAGTGCCCTGCAAAGCCATGTCCAGCCACTGCTCTCTTTCCTATTTTGTTACACAAATCCTTGCTTCAAACAGCCTGCAGCAAAGCCTGGGTTTATTTGTCTTTCTCAATTATCATAGACCACTGCATGCAATAATCCTTTTATACATTCTTTTAATTAGATCATAAAATATGACCGGTTCCTTGCTGAAATGTATATTTATCCAATTAAGGAATAGATAGCTACTAGTATTTATCATTAATTACTATCTGTCAGATACAAGGCAGGCATTTGCATTTTATGATGTGCCATCAATAAGTAAATGCAGAGCCAAGCTCATTTTCTGCAATTGCTAAAGGTGCACATCACCAAACCTGCCTCGCTCTAGGCACCCATATTAAATAAATGTGTGTAAAACCACACCATGGGCGTGTGGGACAAGCTCTCCAGCACGTTTAGATTGCCAGTGTTACAGGGAAATACCATCACAAGTGTGGCACTCCTGCTGCTGTGACACTGGTGACCCTGTGCAGTCCCACTTCCCTGCACCCCGTCCAGGGAGCCCTCCTATTCCTTAGAGCCCAGTTACACTGAAGCCTGATAGAGATGTTTTTCCCCAGAACAAAGTCAGCCAGGAGTGTTTCTGTAGGAGTGAAAGCCCTGGGGTAGACACAGTCACACTGAGCTAGAGCAGCTTATTTCATTCAGGGAAGTGGCATAAGCAGTTCTGACACCAGCACTCCTTTACTGTTAAAAGTTGCACCCAAACCAGAGCATTTTTTAGCAGGGCAGCCTGTCTTTTTGGTGAATGGCTGAAAGACTGGGCTTCAGTAAATTCTGTCTGCTGCTTTGATTATCAATTTTCCCAGTAAAGACCAGGTAGTGACAGAGGACATGATAAGAACACTGATTTATTGCTCCCCTCTACAGCTCTCCCAATATATATCACAGCAAGCCTTTGCTAAAGGGACTAGCTCAGAGGTCTAAATAAACCCAGTGTTACAAAGTTAGGGCTTTGTCTACACACAACAGTTCAATTTCTTTAATTATATCATAAACTGTATTGATAAAAATGTTCCTTTGCTGCTATAATACACTCTCAAATATTTAATATGCTCAGCTGGTCTGAGGCACCTTCACAGTGGTAGAACTAAAAACATACCAAGTGAAAAATGATATCCTTGCATTTTAGAAGTGGTTCACACTAAATAAGGGTTTTGCAGAGAAGGTTTAAGAGCTAAAACAAACAGAGAGAAGAAATTTTCCAGAAGAGAGTACAAGTAGATAAAAGATTAATTCTTGATGTCCACAGTGGAGTGACAGGTAGGAGATCAAATTCTACAACACAAAGAAAATAACCTAGTTGTTCCTTCCTAAACAATGGAGCATCATCTGCAAAGAATTCTCTTGGAAAGACAGACAAGCCCATAAAAGCACTGGAAAGTTTTCATCTTGGTCTTTGGAAAGTGAAGAAACCACCCTGCTTTTTTGAGCTCAGATTGAAGTCAGTGATAGTCAGAGCTGTCTGAAACTCTGCTTCTTCCCAGAGCCAGACAAGAAGAGAAAAGATGACTAGCAGGATAAACTGTGGCTCCTGGAAGTGGCAAGAAAATGTAGGAAAAGATGGAATATGTGACATAACTCTGTTCTCTCACTCTAATTTAGCCAAACAGATCACGCACCTTGCTTGAGAACTCAAACGCCAGATGATGATAATGAATTTGTAATCCAGCCATGCAAAATCTTTTTTCTTTTGTCAAATTTTTAATTAAAAGTACTTCATTTTAAGAACATGGCTTATCAACATATTTCAGAAAAAAATGCAGTCAAAATTTCAGGGCAAACAGACTGTCAGGAATCAAAAGGCTGTACGTGCCAATCTGGACACAGTCCTATTGTCACTGGAAAAAACAAAATCCCAATTTCCCTCCAAGATGAATATTTGGTACACATGGATTCAGGGGAACCAGAATGGGACCAAAATCTGAGACTTCTGCCTTAATAATGATATTTGATACACCAGAAATCAAAATAGAACACGAAACAGGGTTTGGTATCCAGGCTGTTTACCAAAAAAATCACAGAAGACAAGGGCTCTAAAAAGGAGGAATTTAATTGATCAAGTGTCCTGATTTGTACTGGTTAAGGACCTAGAGGTATATAAATATCCTATATACACCCTGGTATGAGAGAGAGACTACCTGACTCAGCCTAAACATAATTGTGACTTAGAGATTCCTTCTGCCTGTGCTTTTGGATGAACTGAGGGCAGTGTAGGCACATCTGGCATGCAGAGACTGAGCTTCCTGAGGAAGGGAGCCACTGTGCAGCCAGACCTGAAGAAGCAGAAGGACCCATTAAAAGCATTACTGTCCTGTTTATTGGTCAAAGAATTGAAAAACGCTGATATTCTCTTTTTCAGAGTGTTTCATTCATTGTAACAGCTTCAAACACTCCATGCTACTGACTAGTTTAACATCCTTTGACTTTCCAGTTGCACTGTGGTCCAGTTTCAAAAAGAATATTTTAGATTCTGTTGGTTAATATCTCCAAGGTGTCTGCTGCTTTCTTCTCTCTTTCATTCCCTCCTTCCCCCGTCTCCCTTTTGCAACATTTCCCTGATGCTCCTGAGTGCAAAACTGAGTCCTTAGACCTTGGAGCTACATCTTCAAAGAGCAGGAGAGGGGAGAGGAAGAGCACAGGAGAGAAGCAGGATGATAATCACACCCCACTCATCTGTTCCAGCTCATTTTCAGAGCTTTTCCTTACCTCAGTTTCCTGCATGTTGGATAAACATTCCCAGGCATCAAACCATTATCTCCTGATATGGAATTTAATCACCAGAATTTAGCTATGAATTTTATTTCCAAATAGTAGGTGTGATCTACCCAAGGTCTTTTTTTCTTTTTGGCATTTCTGGCACATCTCTGATGGGACTGGTGATGCCACACTTGCTTTAGAAGCAAAATACTGACAGGGTTTTCTGCTCTCCATTTCACTCCCCAACCACTGCTGTGTATTCCATCACACACACTGAATTTAATTCTATTCCACTTTGAGCTAAGACTCTAAGTTTTAGTGCCTCTTTAGGGCTTACTATCAATGAAATAAAAATCTTCAAGAGTGGGCACAGCAGTCAGAATTACAGAGAGGAAAGCATGCAGAGAGCATTGCTGTGTACAGCCATCCAAGAGCAGGGGACCATGGCCCCACTTGTCAAATAAGCAACAGCTCAGGTCAGTTTGCAGTCAGGAGAGGAATCTCTGATAAAGCAATCTGAGGTTTTGCAAAGCTCAGTGTTGCTGGTACATGAAATGCTGCTCTCCTTTCCATTCATCTCCAAATCAGTGTTACATGGCTCTCAACACAGGTATTGGAAGCAAAGCAGTTTTGGGAAGTGATCCTTTGGCTGAGAGCCAAAACCTCCTAAGTGCTATTCTTAGAAATGCATTATGGTAACCTGGGCTTTTAGGGAAATCATGCATCCCAGCCACATCACTCTCCTTATTTGCAAAACTGGGAAATAAAAGGCACTTCCAGGTTTTAGCAGAGTTCTTTGAAATCCAAGCTTTGAGAAGTTTGTAAGAGCATTTGATAGTAATGATTACTACTGTTAGTTAACTTTCAGGGCAACTGAGATTAGCCACTAGTAAATATTTAAAAGGCAACATGAATAGTGTTTATCTCCAGGGTATGAGTTAAAGGGTGTCTTTGACCTCCTGTCAGCACTTGTTATGGAGGAGAACATTTCAAATAATATGTGGCAGATAATAGTTGTGTTTGGCCATTTTCCAGTGTAAACACTTGGATTTCACTTCTTTAAAACTCAGAGAATTTTGTTATTCTTCACTACATGCTTCATACTATTGTAGGATGGTTTTGAAAAATACAATTGCTCTCCTTGGTATCTCTTATTTATGTTTGGTATTGGTGTAGGGTCCAAATCTGCTCTCAGTGCCTGCACAACTCCAGGAATATGCACATGAAAAGCAGTGGAGTTTTCCTGGCTGTAATCAAAGTCATGATTTGCTAAACTTAAATTGAATACTATGGTCTTACAAACAAGCATAAGAGGGGGAAGGGAGCACAGAGTGGAAGAGTGACCAACAACACCCTCTGAAGGGCAGGAGACTGCAGGGTGCCTTGAGCTTTATGACCACAGTTCTACATGCAGGGTACAGCCTCCTGTGCCCCCAGGAAGGGGATGGGTGCTCATTTTGGGGCTTCTGCTTTCATAGAATAAAACTGCTAAGGTTGGAGAAGACCTTAAAGATCATCAAGTTGAGCAACCCCACACCACCACCCTGTTCCCCACTAAAGCACGTCCTCAAGTGCCACTTATGTTTTTGAAAATGGTGATTCCATCACCTCCCTCGACAGCTTGTTCCATGAAGAATTTTTTCCTACTATCCAATCTAAGCCTTCCTTGGTGTAACTTGTGGCCATTTCCTCCTCGGGTGCCACCTGGGGGCACAGCCCGACCCCCCCGGCTGTCCCCTCCTGGCAGGAGCTGTGCAGAGCCACCAGGGCCCCCCTGAGCCTCCTTTGCTCCAGCCTGAGCCCCTTCCCAGCTCCCTCAGCCCCTCCTGGGGCTCCTCCAGCCCCTTCCCAGCTCCCTCAGCCTCTCCTGGGGCTCCTCCAGCCCCTTCCCAGCTCCCTCAGCCCCTCCTGGGGCTCCTCCAGCCCCTTCCCAGCTCCGTTCCCTTCCCTGGGCAGGCTCCAGCCCCTCCAGGGCTCTCCTGTGGCCATGCTGGGCCCAGAGCTGGACACAGCCCTCGAGGTCCCTCAGCAGGGCCAGCACAGGGCACAGGGACCCTCCTGCTCCTGCTGCCACCCCAGGGCTGGCACAGCCCAGGTGCCATTGGCCTCTGGCACACCTGGGCTCGTGTCCAGCCCCTGTCACCAGCACCCCCAGGGCCTTTCCCACCAGCAGCTTCCCAGCCCCTCAGTCTGTGCCTGTATTTAGGCACTGGCCCAGTCTCACCACAGCTCAGAATGAGCCTCACTGGAGTAACCTGAACGTGCTGACAGCTTAGCTCACATTGTCAGGGACAACAGGCAGCACTTGTGTGCATAACATTTTGGAATGAGTCTTCTTAAAAAAATAACTCTTGTCTGATGATCTTTGGAAGCTCTGGTTTTAGCAATAATATCACATGCTGCCTTTCAGAGGCAGTGCTCAGAGATAAGCAGGGTTTACCCACTCGCTCTCCCTCTGCAGTGGGGAGGGTGCAATGGAAGCAATATGAGCTGTACAAAGATGTCTTTTATCACCCAGGAAGCCATCAAGAAACTCTTCTGGAAGAGGAGACCATATGTGAACTATGACAGTGTGATGTACGAGTCACATTGCTGAAATCAACTCTTGGATGCCACAGTGCCATTTGAAGGGACTAAACCATTATTTTCTTTAGCCGTTCAAGCAAGGGAAATACACTACCTCAATTGCCAGCACAACTACCAGAATGAAATTATGCATTCCTTTTAGTATTCAAGACACTACCCTATTGCCTTATTCATAGGAAATTCAGCATCTCTTTTGAAAAAAGCAAAACAATGTCTTTGTCTCCACTTTAATTTGGAAGGAGTCCAAATTAAGCTATTACGAGAGATAAATGATATAATGAGAGCTGCATGTAATTTACAGTAAAAAAAATGAACAAGCAGAATGACCTCTCAAATGTTTGCATTTTTCTTTTTTGAACTTACTGAAATTTTAATGTTCTAGGTAGCGAAGTCAAGTTTCATATTCAGCTCTCCTGTTAATGTCAACATGCACATGACAGGTTCCAACTAAGCAGAAAAATAGGACATTAGGATGCCAACCTAGCATTCCATTATTATCAAGAATAAATGAACTCAAGTTACACAGAGGTTCTATATTAACTGTTTCCAGAATACACTTCTATGTACAGTTCTGTCTCACAGGAATGTCTCTGTCTGGCAAATATTAGATGTTCTGGCAGTGAAAAAAAAAAGTCTGAGAGTCTTTACCTTTTCAGAATAATAATTGTGATACTGTAATTGTGAACAAAAATATTTTTGAGGTATTGGTGTAAACATGGGATCCTAGACCTGCAATCCCAAACCTTTGGAGCAGTAAAGTCCTCAAGCTCCCAGCAAAGGTCGTCCTCAATTTTGCAGCTTCAGGCTTTTAATCCCAAGTAAGCCAATCAGATTCATACTAAGTGATGAACATATTATATTAATGAGCAAAATTATGCTAATGAACATTCCTTCAAGGAATTCTCATTCTTGATTCATTGCTTAGATAGTATCATCTGAGGCAAATGGAAATGTTTTGAAAGACTCAATTAACCCCTCTGAGGGAGTCCCGGGTCTCAAAAAATTGGCTTTCAATATCATCTTTCCTGTGGATTCCCAGAGTTGCACCTACCTGTGGGTCATTGTTTCACTTGGAGTTCTCTGCCTTTTTCAGATTCTTAATTTTCTTTCTGACAAAGACTTCAGTCTTGACTAGAAAAAAAAAGAAACAAACCACAAGAACACACCAAAAAAACAGAAAACCAAAATAAACCAATGACCCACAGAAAAGCCCTATAATCATGTTTTATTTCAGAAGCCCTCTGTGTTTCTTTGCAAGAACCAATATCTTGATTCAGTGACGGTGGCATTGGTTCTCCAGACTGTCCCAGAGGGATCATCTCCTGAACAAGAAGGGAAAAGCACTAAAATAGCAGGAAAGCTGCCAGAGTCTGCCTGCACGGGGCTGGAGTGGTGTGACTGTCCTGGGGCTGCCCTGGACTGGCACTATCCTGACCAGTGGATGCTGGATTGTGTAGTAGAAGGATTGCTTGCTACAGATATTCTCTATCAGACAGCTCCTGCCTCACATTCCTGATCCAGCATGATCCCACCCATCCCTAAGCTTCTGCCTCCCCTCTGGTGCACTATTGCACACCCAGTATCATGCACAAGATTTTGAAGGCTACATGCATTCAAATATTATTCCATTCATGTGCTGCTATTAATAGCAAAATTTATATCAATGGATATAAAACATCATCTCTGCAGTAAATTCAAGGCCACGTCACTTCAGCTCAGCAGCTGTGGCAGCACAGGGTTTAAAAAGATGCACCTAAGAGGGAGTTTTCTCCTGATGGAATACAGGAATATATGCCCTGATGGTTCTGTTTTCTCCATAACAGATCTCTGCTGTGAAGTTTGGCTTCTTTACTCTCTGTAATCAGCACTGCCCCACCAGTGGGCTTTTAATATGCTTTTTTAGCTTAATATACCTGAACATTTGTGGGTAGGAAGGCTGAGAGTGTCAGCCCAGGCTCAGCTGCAGTGAGAGCAGAGCTCTGCAGCTCTGGACCCCAGGTTTAGGGGGACACACACGGCATCTGATGGCATGGGAATCACAGAATCACCAGATAATTAAGGTTGGAAAAGCCCTCTAAGACCAGCAAATCCCACCTTTCAGGGAACACCATCTCAAAGTGCCAAGTCCACTCGATTCTTGGTCACCTCTGGGGATGATGAGTACACTGCTTTCCTGGGCAGCCCATTCCAATGTTTAACCACTCCTTCAATGAAGAACATTTTCCTAATATCCAAGCTGAATTTCCCCTGGCACAGCTTGAGGCCATTTTCCTTCTTTCCTATGTCTAGTTGCCTGGGAGAAGAGTTGACTCCCACCTGACCCCACCATCCTTTCAGAGAGTTGTAGAGAACAAAAAGGTCCCCCCCGAGCCTCCTTTTTCTCCAGGCTGAACAACCCCAGCTCCTTCAGCTGCTCCTCACAGGATTCATATTCCAGAAGTTACAGGTCTCATCCTCCCCTCTCCCCACTGTTTCTCTGCTTCACTCCATCAAAGCTGAGACACCTGGAGCTCTCTGCAGTGACCTGTGAGACCCCTCAGAGGCCACAGCACCGACTGATCTGTGGTGATTGACAACTGCCAGTGATTATGGAAATTGGTAGCCAGTACAGCATGCATTACTCCTGCCTGCAGAGCAGGGCACAGAGAAATCATTTTTCTTTTTAGTATTCCTAAAGGTTTACTGTTCTTAGCTTTGTTCAAAGAAACTGAAGGCTCTGGGAAAGTGATGCAATTGTATAAAGAGGTCAGACATCATGTCAAGCTGTTTTAAAAATGTCACTCTCTTAGTTGCCACAAGGTTCTGACTTAATATGTAAGAGAAAACAAATGAGTCTGAAAATCTGTTTAGAAGTTTAGAAAATGGGATCTGGGATTGCTTTAAACAAGGTCATAAAGACCTCTCAACCTTTCCCTTTTTTTTTTTTTTTTTGGCAAATATATTGACTGGCTTGATGGTGCACTGCAGACAAATACCTACACGCTGCACATAATGAAACCGTGTTGTTACTTCATCTGGACAAACTCCCAGTGCGATTGCAGCCAGAGTAAAACATCTCTGAGCCTGTGAAGAAGTGTCAAAACAAGAAATAGAACAGCACAGACCTGAGATGTTTTCCATTTGCAGACCTTGATATAGGTGTCTTTTTTCGTGGCCTTGGCCATATATTGCAAAGCATAATTTGATGATAGACGTGAAACTGTGTATTAGTTTTTATTTTGACAAATTCATTAAACATCACATAGCTTGAAAAATGAACCAGGAGGTGCTAAGCCAGCCTGGGAAGATTGTACTTCATAAACTGAATTGCTCACATGGGCAACATTTTGGTGGAAGTTATAGATTTTCTAGCATATCCCTGATAGATAGCACTAATATAACTTCAATAAAAACTCTGGATATGTCAATATAAAATTTTTTCTAGCATAGAAAGATGTAAGATACTTCAGTTAATAAATTGGAAGGCTCCCTATTCCTCACGGAATGCTAACTCACACATGGATTAGAGCAAGCATTGAAGCCATCCAAGGTGCAGCAGGCAGCTCAGGTGGTTTATAAAAATTGCACTAAATTAAGTTAGGCAATAATTGGAATTTGAGATCTAAAATAAGCATTTCTGTACAATATTAGCATTCTTCTATTTTTAACCCTTAGATAATACATGATTTTTCAAAACTGACAGAAGAATGAAAAAGATAAACTGTCTCTGCTGCATACAATTGATGTTCTTTCTCTTTGTTCCCAACATACAAATTTTCACTTACTTCCCTTAGATTTACTGGCTCTTTTTTGATTTCTTACCACTTCCAAATTGATCTGAGGTATGAGGAGAGCAAATAGGTTTCTTGTTTTGGAATAAAAAACAGACTAAGGACTCAGAGGGCTGCCAGAGCACAAGGTGTACATTTACACACCCAGAGATCTACACCTGCATATAAAGAAACATAAACATAAATCATTAGTTTGTGCCAATGTTTAAATTCTACACCAACTTCTGCATCTTCCAAACCATGACCTACCCCAACAGGATGCACAAAAAGGGACTAGAAAAAGCTGCCTGGTTGTTTTCACACGTTCAATCACCAGTGATTTTAAACAGAAAGGAGACAGAGAAACTCACAAGTGTTTGAATGATGACAGTTTTGAAAACTGAAATAAAAGGTACTTTAAAGGCCCAAAATGCTGCAATGCATGTGACTGAGAGAAAGCAGTGCTCATTGCCAGCTTTCACATTCTTCAATCACAGATTCCTGCATTTACATGTTAGCACCAGCACAGGGTGTTCATTTATCTATCACAGGCACCTCTTTGTACTTCTACCTGGTGTTTGCCTCTACTCCTGCACAGTTACATGATGGCATTACATGAAACATATTTTCATTTGAGTTACAACTAGAGGAAAACACATTTAAACTCCTCAGCTGAAAAAATCAACAAATTTTCAGTGATCTGAGACAGCTGTTCTGTGTTCAGTGCAGGTAGATGCTCCATATTCATATGAGAAACAACAAGGCAATAAGTTTGGAAGCCTGCTAAATTATTATTATACTGACATGGCTGAAAATTCAATCTTCTTACTATTAAAAGCTATGTTGCATAATCTAGGAAAGCTGTTTATTCTTTCAGTTAAGACAATGATGATTTTCTTCTTCCTGAAAAAAATACCCCCAAAGTGCCCCTACTTTTACTGTCTAAGCTGAAAAAAATGCACATATTTAAAAACTTTCGGTTTTGTTGATGGTCAGGAACAAAAGAAGGGGAAGAGAGTGTTATATCCACAATATGTTTGAATGGAAGAATTTCCATTCCACAATATGGAAGATTTTCTCTTCTGTGAACAAGTGCAGAAATTTCCTTAATTAATTCATTGGAATATAGGGCATAAATTCCCTTATGTTTTTTTCTTGCAACAATATGTGATTAATCTAATATCCATGCTGTATATTCTTCCTGAATGATGATTTCCCTTCTGAAAAGTGATGAACTCAGCAGCCAAAAATCAGCAGATGATACTATCACTACAACAGATTTCCAGAGAAATATCTGTGGTTAGAGCAGAATTCCCACACTGGGCATCAAATCCAGAATTTAAGGTGAATTACTGAAGTACCTATAGATATTTTCCCCCCAAGATGATTAGATTGGGAGAAATTCCTTCCTATACAGAAATAGTAACTTGCACTCTAAGTTAGTGGTGCAGAGTTCTCATCACAAGCAGGAAAAGCAAAACCATTTTAGTCCTAAAATCTTTAGTTCAATAAAGCAGGTTTTTACATGCTCTGTATGTTTCCTGTTTGTTTTCAAGATAAGATGTCATTTAGAAGTTAACAGCTCTTCTGAAGGTGAAGTACTCATCAAAATGAGGGTGCTACAGTCAGGAATGTTTAGAAGGAGATTTTGGTAGCAAAGTTGCTAAACCCACTCAGAAGCTTGCCTTGGTTTGCCCCCTGCCCAGAGAAGGCTCAGGTCCCTCTTCCCTTACCTCAGTTCTGTCTCTAACAGCAAAGCCTCCCCTGAGGGTCCACCCTCATTGTTTGCCAGCCATAATGCACTGGAATATTACATCAGATCAGGAGAGGTTAATAAAATCTGAACTGCTTAGAGATTTCACTAGAGCTCTTCAAGCCCCCAAATCTCCTTTCTTTACTGTTACACCCTGGCAGAGCCTCCCCCTCAAGTCAGAGGGAGCAATTCTGGCAGGTGGACAGGCTGCAGGGATGATCTGGACCTTGTGCACAACAGATGAGAAAATATTGCTCAAATGTCTGAAAGGTTTTCAAGGCTGGTGGAGAGGAAATGTCAGTGGAAATGGGGAGGTTGAAGGCTGGGCAGAGGGGTAGGTCCAAGAGACCAAAAAACACCAAGAGTAGGACTCACTGTACAGACATACTGGAAATGGCATTCTGTAAGAACAGCAACCTAAAATGAGATCTATGTTCATATTAAAGATATGTGTAAGTGTATTACACAGATCTATCTCATATGTGATGACAGGACAAGCAGACACTCCTGCCCATGGTGGCAAAGCTGCATCTCACACAACAGGAGTGAGTATCTGGGCTACCTCTTACTGGGCTAAACCTTTGCCTCTTTTAATGTGAAGGAAGCTGGCACCAAATTAAAATTTAATTTCAAATTGATTCAAAAATAGTCCAATTCAGACTTTAAGAGCAATACTCTGAAATTCAGTTTATTGGCCTGACTAGCAAAGACATAATATGACCAAATATACTCCCCAGCTTTAAAACTTATACAAATTATTTTGGACATCGCAACAGTTAAAAATTCATGCAGACATAGAAAAGGAATAATGTTGTTGAATGTTTAATGCTATTCATTTCCCAGCACTGCCTCGGAGTAAGCAAGAGTGACATGTTCCCTTCTGATGATGGGCTGTGAGAAGATCTCAGTTCTGGGGCTGCTCTCCCAACCCTTCTCATCAGCCTGAGTGTGGCTGCCCGCTGGCACTTGGTGCACTTGGGTGGGAATGCACTTGTGCAAAACTGGAATAAAGTGGGGGGTGATGTGATGCATTTCCTTTAGCAGAAGTGGAAGTGGTATTGTCCTAGACAGATAATGATCTCTGAACACACTCATTCATTGAAGTCTTTCCTGCTTGATTTTAGCTCAGCTGTGATTTCTTTCTTATCATATCTCCTCATCACACTAAAAATATCTAAGAACAAAGCATAAAAAAGGGGGAGATTTAAGTTTTCATCTATAAAGAAATGTATTTGTTGGGGCTGTGTGAATCTCATCCTTGATTGTTTTACCATTGTATCTTTACTTACACAGTGTCTAAATGATTGGGGTCAGATATTGGGCAGGAATTGTTCCCTGTTCAGGTGGGCAGGCCCTGGCACAGGGTGCCCAGAGCAGCTGTGGCTGCCCCTGGATCCCTGGCAGTGGCCAAGGCCAGGCTGGACATTGGGGCTGGAGCAGCCTGGGACAGTGGGAGGGGTCCCTGCCATGGCAGGGGGGGGACTTTAAGGGCCTTTCCAACCCAGGTTATTCTATGATTGTTATTTAATTTTCAAATCCAGTGCAGAACAGACCTTAAACTTAAACCATATTATCGTATATTTTAGGTTTAGAGAAAAACAAAGCTGAATATATGAGTAAGGCCTCCACTGATGTGTTTTAAAGTTTACTCAGGCATTCTTCAAAATGGTGGTCAGCATGTTGATTCTGACTAAGTGGAGCTGAAAATCAGATTTTCTCAATGCACCACACCAGTATACACATCTGCTAATCAGTGTTAATTGGTTCTATATTACAATTTGTAATCGGTGTATGTTTTATGAGGATGTAAGTAGCAACACATTAACATATATAATGTCTCTTTGGAAAGCTTCTGCTGAGCAAGTGACCAATAAATTTCTGTTAATGTTAACATTAATCAAATTGAATGCCAGTATGGAAAAAGTATCCAGTTTAGAGGGAAAATCACCTTTGTACTGCACATTTTGCTGTTGATCTGTAGCTAAATAAGACTATGATATTTTCTGAAATTCAATTACAAAAATGTATACTTGGTTTAGCATATTTTAGGTCACCTTGAAAAGCTTATTACTTCACCATTGGTATTAATGCACCCTACTCTGTCTACAATCGTGAATTAAGTGTCCATTCAGTGACTGAAGGGATTAAAAAAAAAAAAAGGAGGAGAAATTTGCATGAGTTAGTATGAAATTATTTAATCTGAGAAAGAAAAGGTCAGCATATAATGTCAGAAAGCAATGAGCATTCAAATAAGTGTAATGACCTATATTTGGCCTAAATAAGCTATTGTCAGAGCATAAATGTTCATTATTGTGAACAAATGAGAGGCTGCAGCCAGGGCATGTAAATGGTAATAAAGATATAACGTGCAGTCTGTTGTCATGAACAGAGAAAACATTTAAATTATAGTGCTCCTGTGCACTTTAATAATACTTCTTTTGTTTCCCACCATTAAAAACTTCTCTTATTCTTAGAGGACTTGACTTTCCTCATAAAAATCCCAGCCACTGAAAGAAGTGAGGCTAAACAAGAGATTTTTATGAACTTCCCAAGGTAGGATTATGCAGGTATAGAAACTGAACCTTTCCTCAGAAGAAATGTTGAAGTTTGGCCGAGAAAAGGAAGCATTGGTGAGCAATGCCCAGAGAGGCCAACTGGAACACTGTGATTTCTCAGATCATAAATACAAATAAAAGCTAAAATAAGAGAAATCCTTACGTCAAATAAGGCCAAAGGAGTGAGATGATTTAAAACTTAGTTATTGATGAACCTCACTCATACTCCTTTCTTTAATAATGTCGAGGGGAACACACAGAAACGTGCCCAGCCCAAAACATCCTCGTCCCCAGAGTAACAGGAACAGAAATCCCTGTGAGCTTCCATGGGACAAGGAGAAGGACACAGACCCGAAAGGAGAAACAGGGATGCTGAAGAAACCTGGGGGACCACAGTGAGGTGCCAGAGACAGGGAGCAGAGGGGTGGAGGGAGGGAAGGCAGGAGGGATCTCCAGCCCAGGCTGCTGAGTGTGACAATAATCGAGCATCACTCCCATCAGCAGGGGCTGCACAGCCACCACACCTCAGAGCAGCCTGGAAAAGCAGGATGAGAGGGGAGGAGAGACAGACACAGCACGGGAATTTCTGCAAACTTTAGGCTGGAAGCAAAACAGCAGAGCTGAGCTCTTCAGACACAGGGAGATAAGTTGTCAGAGGCTGGAAGGCTCAGTCTGCCAGGGCTAAGTAGTGACCAAGAGAAACACAGAATGGGACACCTGGGGTTTGGCTGCTTTTTCTGTTCTTGTTTGCTTCCTAGATATTGGGCACTGGGGAGGCTGGAGAGGGAGGATTGGTTTATGATGTTACATTTATTTTCTTTTTCAAAAGGACCATTGCTCAAACAGATCCAGCACTACAGAAAACATGCAATTTTTTTCAGAGGCACACAAAGGTATGTGGAAATTTTTCTCACTGCTAAGGAGTGAGGGAAATACTTTATGAGGGGGGTGATATTCAGAAAAGGATGTCTACCTCTTGTAAAAAATGTGGTGGCTCATTTCTTGAATGAGATTCTAAGGAGATTGGTCTCCTGATCAAAATGGCCATTTATTTTCTGTACTACTTCTCACTATTTCCTTCTAGACTTTGGTGAATTATTTATTTTGACAGATATTGGTTTAATTGCAGTCATAACCACCACAGGAAAACTAAAACACAATGACCTTTTAAATTAACATTATTTACTGAAAAGAAAGAGGAAACATTATTTCTCTCTGCAGCAAAGCCAGTAAAAGCTCAGGAGGGTTTGGTATTACTTTTAGTACAATTGCAAAGATTTCATGAGAAGGGAACTATAATTACCACCAAGTACAGCTTTGACCTTAAGAAATACCTCAAAGGACAATTAGGTTCAGTTCTGAAGGATTTTAACTTTCATGCTGAATAAAACAATTTTCTTTCCATAGTCTAAACTTCATTTTGTGCTATGAACATGGTATTTTTGGCTGCAGAGAAGCACCAGAAGGTTCTGGCTGCTTTAGCATGTGCATAATCACTTTCAAATCATGCAACCTTTATAAGTTTTGCTCTGCTGACGCCCTTCTAATGGATCTTTAAAGACATTTGTGGTATCACCCTTTACTGTTACAAAGTGCTTGCACCTATTGTGGATGGATAAAACTTCCAGAGGTTATTAGAGCAGTTCTCTCTGTGGAGATTTGGTTGTTTTCATTAATACATGTTATACTTGCTGCCAGACATTAGAGCAATGGAGTTCTGATGAGGTAAAATTAAGCCTTAGCAGCAAATGTCAGTAAAACAACAAAACACTGAATCAGTATTGTGGTATTTGACAATATTTTGTAAGCAAGACAGAGGAATCACTTCTCTAGACCTGTTACAGCAGGCCTAGTTCAAATATCAGGAAAAAATCCCCCCCAAAGAATATTGATTAGGAAGTTCTATAAGGTTTGGTTTTCGTTTACTTTTTTTTTAAATAAAACCCCATCAACCTTTTTCACAGTATATTTTTTACCCTCAAAACCTTCCTCTCTGTCAATGAACAAAGGACATTTCTTTTGAAAGATTTTTTTCACTCTTTCTATATTTTCTGAGACTGCTATTGTCTAGGAAAAAACCCCAGAAGATGGTCATTTTCCAAACAAAACCAAAGTTGTTTTCACTGCACTGTGAATGAAGTCCTTGACCTACAGAAGTTTTTTCATGTGTATGAAAATCTTCAACTTTCCTTATGCTCAAAATACACAGTTTTCCTTTTGTTGCCTTCAGAATCTGCCACAGGGCAAAACTTTATTATTTCTTGTGTTCTAACCTTTGTTCCATTTAGAAGTTTTAATAGGTACAGAAATCTGGAATCTGCCAAAAAAATTAAAAACAAGAACCTGAAATCTTGATCGAAAGACTTTTCTCAATGGATATCACAAAAGTAGGTGTTTTTTTCAGGAGGTAAGCAGTATTTTATTCACCAAAAATCAAGACAGTAGATACCTAATTCTCTTCAGCAGGAATGAGATTTAAGTGTGTAAATATTTCTGCAAACCCAGGCCCTAGACAAAGATGAATGATTCCATAAGGTGGTGTCGTTTTTCCCCCTCTAATTTCCTTTTCCCCCTGTTATCCCCTTATTCTCTCCATGGTTTTTTACAATTCCTTTGCAAGTAAACAAACAGTTCACTCTTCTAATTCCTTGACTTCAGTGTGCTACAAGTCAGCCTAAGGATTAAAGTTTTAGAGTTGGAAAGGAGAGGACGGGCTGGCAGAAGCAGCTCTTGCTGAGGACTCAGTGGCCCTGGCACCCAAATTTGGGGGATTTATTCTGGACTAACCTCAGGCAGGTTCTTTGAGTTGGGAAGAGCTGCTTTAAGCTGAACTGGTTGGAATCCAGTTCAATTGTTCTGAGGTGACAAAGCAGTTTATTTGTCATGTTCCAGGCTGGAGGGACAGGAGGAACATGGATGGGAGGGGAGTTACAGGCTAGGACACCTATAAAAGTGGAGGTTAAAAAAAACCTCTACAGCAAGACCTCTGGAAATTTAAATAACTGCTTATGAAAGCCATGTTTAAATGTTGAGAGCAACCACAATGATATTTAACCCTTTAAGGATGAGAAAAGTTGTCTGAAACAGAAAGGTAACGAATTTTTGGGGCTTTCCTCCCCTCCAAATGTGGAACAGGCTCAGGTGAAGCTGAAACTGAATTCCCAGCTGGAACGCTGCCACAGATTGCAAAGCCACCTAAAGAGGGACAGTGCTACCAGCAACTGAGAATATCACAACTCCTTTAAAATACAAAATAATTTCTTGTGCTCTCCAGATCTTTACTGTTTTGTGATTGCAAAGAGAGTTGAAGATTACATAAGGATATTTTAGGTGTCCTTGACTTTCATCCATGTCCACATTTTTACTTTTTGCAACATTTTTTAATTCTTTTGTTATTAAAAAGCTTCTTGGTGTAGAATAATCTTAACCAAATCTTTCTTTACATTGGACCATTTGCATTTTTTCATTATTTTTTACTATGAGCAACCTGTGTAATTCATTCCATGAAAAGGATTGCTTTTTTTTTTTTCTCTAAAGAAATTAGACCTACTTTTTGGATCATTAAGTAGTGCGTAATCTTCAAATGGGACATTAAAAACTGTAATCAGTGACATCACCATGACAACCGATTAGAACTGTCTAGAGAAGCCTCTGAAAATGTAATTTTTTAATATAATACATTTAAATGAGTTCATCAGAACAAAGCACCCTAAGTAGATTTATTGTGCACTGAATAGCTAGAAATAATTTGGCTATATAGCTAACACTAAAAATCTTGTCAATGTGACTTCAACAGATTGGAGGTGGGCATTAAAATTCTCCCTCTGATGTCAATGGTGAGGGGAGGAAGCATCAGAAGGAAAAAAAAATGTGTTCTTGCACCAACAGAAAAATCTTCACCCCTTTTCAAAGTTTTTTAGTTTTGCTACATCAAGACTTATTGTTTTTCAGTGCATTCTTCTTCCTGTGTCATTTGCAAAGTCTACTAACGTGTAGGTACATATTACACCAGGTAAGGGCCTCTAAAAATGAGGCATTGCTGAAATTCTGACTGTGTTTTCAGCCCTTGGTTATGAAGATTTTTTGCCCATTGTTCTGCCTGCTCTAACAAATGAAATCGGAAGCAGCAGAAGCCTCATTATTGCACACAGCAACAGTAAAATATAAATAAATTATGCCATAAAATGCCTACCTGCAATATATAGTGTTACAAGGTTACATAAATTATATGCTCAGTAGTTGAGGAAAAGGCACTCATGAGAGCAACCCCCAAACAAAATAGTGCATTTCAATGTATTGCAAAAGCTTAAAGAGAGAAAACCCCTATACTTTTAGAGAATCTGTTTGGAGAGGTTAGTTATACTTCACAAGAGTAAACTACCCAGCATACTCGCTGTAAAACTCCTGCCTCCTCCTCCAACCAGCCAAAATAACATTAGAATTTCTTCTGGTGTCTTCCATTTTCCAACCTGTCGATTCAAGTTATGGCTTGTTCTTGTCTTTTATGGCTCTGTCTCCTGCTCCTGCCAGCTGGGTTTATGATGCCCTTTTCCACATGAGATCTTGAGTTAGTTATGTCTGCTGCAAGCAAGGAATAAAGCATTTCCAAAATCCTGCCTGGTGGTGAGTGGTGTGGTTGCCTGATTGAGGCAGGGGGTGTTTGCAGCTTTCCCCAGAACCCAGAGCTTTCCCTTGCACTGATTTCTCCTTTTCCCACCGCAGGGAGTTCATGGTTGGGGCAGGATCTCCACTGTCCTAAACTGGCACTGCTCTGCCTGCAGGATCTGGGGCTGTGATATTTCACACCAGCTGCAAATCTGCCTCATAAACCAGGCTGTCATCTCCTGAAAATTGTGGATCTAGGTGGCTTAGGAAGGAAATTTGCCTGGGATGGATAAAAGAGTCTATAGGCTTTGGGGTGCTCACCCTCCAAGTGCTTTAAAGCCATTACAGGGAAAGGTACTGAAAATGAGGGGTTTTGAATTGATATCAGAACTAAGGCATTCCCAAATCACCAATACCTTCTGAAAACCCAGGCCATTATCCTTACAAAATGCTGGCTCTCTATTAAACTCCTTGTTATTCTTTTCCTAATGAGACACTTTACCAGCCTGTCATCACCCGCTGTGATTAATTCTCTACTTGTAAAATTTTAGCTCTCTCTCTGCTGCTGCTGTTAATGTGCTTTGTACCAAATAAAAATGAAGTTGATGTTTACAAATCCTGTCTGGGGGTTGCTTAAAAAAAGCTCTGCTTTGCCTTACATTAATGAGGCCAAGTGTACTGATTTTTGTTCTAAATTGTTCTGGATAATTAAACACTGTAACAGACTAGCATGGAAGGTGTGAAACTCATCATTGCTTAAAGAGCTTTAAAATACAGTATCTATGAAGTTATATGCTTTATTATTACCTGCCTGTGGTTCACACACAAGATTGCATGTGTTCTTTTAATCTTAGCAGCATTAGTGAATCTGGGGATAAGCAGGAGAAAATATTTCTAAAAAGTAGGATCTATGAGTCCTACAGCTACCTTGAGTAAAAACTGACATGAAAAACCTGAAATGAAGGACATGTTTCTAGTTCATAGACCTCAGCTGGTTTTTTTGGGTTTTTTTTCATTGCTAAGTAGATCTTCTAGATGGTCTAGGACATTAATAGACAACATGAATGAGAAATAGTTCTGAATTACACTTTTACTGTTCCGTGGTAATGTACTTGCAATTCAAGACTGGATGCCCGAGCATCCTCCTGTATTAAAAGGAATTTCAGAAGCTATTCTGCCTCACAATTCATAAGGAATGAAGGAAGACAATATCTAATTCATCTGAAAAGCACAGTGGCAGTGTTCAGATTGCAGGCCTCTCAGGAGCTAATGCGTTTAAAGAGCTTTTATGCTGGAGACAGCTTTCTCCCTTTTTCATACTAAATAAATTTAATTTAATTAAATAGGATGAAGCCATCTGCTTTCTTTAAGTCTTCTAATCTTAAAATCTTCTAATGCCTTGCAAATCTCAAATATCCCAACTTCAGACAGCAGATGGGTCTTGCAAGAATGCAGATTTCTAATCGTATTTTTTCTTCAGTTTACTCAGATACACATATTTACTAAAAGAATACACACAATTTTGTATTTTAGCACTGTGATTGTGTTTGTGTCTACTGTTTCCCCACTGGTGGGTGGCTCTCCATGGGAAACCAAACTGAGCTCAGCAGAGGATTTCACAGGAGCTCATGAACAGTGGGATCCCTCCTTTCTTTCTTTCCTGAGATCAAGGCTGAAAATCTATGGTGTGTCTGCATGGATGGGAACAGACAAACACGAGTTCTGTGCCAGCTCCCAGCTCTGTGAATTCAAGTAATTGCCACTGAAAATGTCCTGTGGGTTTGTTAGTCCTCAGATGAATGGGCAGTACCCTACCCAGTGCAGGTAAAGCTCTGCAGGGGCAAACTCCTGAGCTCCACTGTGCTCCCTGGCCACTCACACTGAGCCTAAGAGTTCCATTTTAGGATTCCATCATTTGGAGAAACACGTGGAATGCGTTTGAAGGTGCATCTTTATGTTTCATCCATGACAAGGCACATCCAGATCCGAAATGAGGACAGAGGATCAGGGTTACCAGCACAATGCAGTGCCTGGGAGGGTCCCCAGTGTCAGTCACAGGGCTGCTGAATCCACCTGCAGCTGTGCTGAGGACATCTGTAGAACATAGGCCCATATTCCATGTGAAGTCAGTTAAAAGAGCCCATGAGAAGAGAAAGACATTCAAATACCCACTGTTTAATTCTGTTTATTTTTCTGTCACTGTCTTTTCATTAAAATTGTTTAACTTTCCTTACTAGAAGCCTGCCACATTGATACAATGAATTATCAATGTAAATCCTCTAGCAGTTGCTTTTAACATGTATTTTAAAAAGGAAGTCAAATGCGTGTGTTATTTTGTTATTTAACAAAACTAAAATTATTATTTACTACAAGGGCATATTTTTAGTGCCCTTGGTGCAGTCAGGCTGCTCCAAGCCTATAACAAATAAACAAATACTGAGGAAGCTCTGAACTCTGGGATTTTACCCCTTTTCATGCATCGAGAGCATTTTGTGCCCAAATGAGAGAGAGGAGCACAACAGAGTTGGCTCCTGCTCGTGCTCCCTGTGAAACACTGAATGCTCAGCTCTGGCTGTGAGTCCCTGTGGGATGGGCCCATGTTTGTGGCTCTCTCCAGGCAAAGCAGTAAACAGCATTAATGTTTGAAAAAGGGGGCACAGCAAATATCAGTAGCACTGTAAACCAAGATGACAATTTTGGACAAATGGATGACAGGTCTGCACAGTGCTTTTCTAAAGTTAAATTATTGCAAGTGGCTCCACTGTGTAACACATGAGAGAGACATGTATAAATGATACTAAAATACATTATTCCAGGATGCTATCCATTATTTCGTAGCACTTATACATTATAATGTGCATTAGTTCTCACTGCCCTACTCAACACTGCCCTAAATAACTAAGGAGGAAAATGTGTGTTAATCATTTACTGATTACTAATATATTGGTTTTAAGTGGCCTTAAGTCAAAAGTGTTCTTACAACTGATCTTACAAGTGAATTTTACAATGAAAGTGTGTTCCTTAATGCACAGACATGATGAACTTAATGTAAATTCTATATATTTATATGTTTAACAAAATTTATATATAGTTCATGGTTAGCAATGTGGGCAACCATATAAATCATATATGCCAAAACAAAGGAGCACTGCCCTAAAAGAACCTATACAACATATTGAAGCATTCATATTGGAGGTACAGCTTTATTTTCCTCCCATGTCCAAACAGACACTGGTAAAGTCGACAGCAAAAAATTTTAAATTACCTAGGCCACTGCTGATTGGGACATTTGATACCTCTGAACACATATTCAGCATAAAAATATCTTCTCCCTTCTTGCCAAAGATATACACCAGAATAAAATATGTTAGCAAAGATATAAATATCAGGAACAGCAATAGGACTTAGATTATATATGCTGGAATTTTCAAGATATCCAAAATGGTTTGGGACCATCTCCAATGACAAGCAAAATGCAGAGCTTATCTGAGGAATGACAGGGACATTGGCTCTCCTGTGATGTACCTGCAGGTTATGAGCTGAAGGTTGTATTTCTGCCACTGCAGAATCAAATCAGGAACCTGGTTAACAGCTACCCCAAAGCTTCCAATGAGTCCTGGTTTGGAAAACTCTGTATGCAGGGAATTACAATCTTGTCTTCTCTCTGTCAAACAGACTGCCCACATGGAATAATAAGATGCTGACATAAAATAAGTTTGGGTTTTATAGACTCATAAATTTGGAAACAGTTTTGTGTTTATGACAGCAATTTGGAGGGAGATGATGCAACCAGGCCCAGGGGATTGTCCTGCTCTGCTCTGGGCTGGGGCAGCCTCTCCTTCAGTCCTGGGGCAGCTCTGGGCACCACGAGGTGAAAAGAGCCAAAGCTGCTGGTGAGTGTCCAAAGGAGGGAGCTGGGGCTGCCCAGGGTGGGATTTTTGAGGTGTCTGTGCAGGGACAGGAGCTGGGTCAGTGATCCCTGTGGGTCCCTTCCAACTCAGGATATTCCATGTCCCATGATGTTTTGAATTGGCACCAAATTACCATCAGCAGTGCTTTTTTACCAACTGCAGAATCAAATATTAAATTCTCCCCACACCCCCAAGTCACTTGCTCCCATGGAGAGCCTGCCTGCAGTTCCTGTAGAGCTGCCTGACAAAGCAGATGAAGCTCCAAAGTATTTGCTCTACAGACACTTCAGACAAGCCAGCCTGTGGTGTTGACCAAGAACTTTCCATTGAGCACACAAAGCCTTTCCATGGAAAAGTCTGTGCACACAGTAACACTCCCCCTACACAAGGAACTCCTGGGATGACAGGAATAAATTGATTTTTTGTTTTAGACCAAATATGGGGGTTTTTTTTGCAGCTAAATTGTCTACAATTTTTCTCCATTTTCTTTTTCTGTATCTTCAAAATGATCTCTAGACAAAAGCCCCCTTTGGAGAGCAGCATCTGTTCACCATACTAGTTCAGTTAAATATTGCCTGATAAGTAATGAAGCTCATATGTTTTCTACAGATTTGTCTTGAAGCAAACTTTGCTGCTACTTGCATTTGAATTTTCTAGGAGTATTTAGAGTTTTTTCTAGGGAAGAATCCTAAAACTAAAAAGAAGACAGCAAATGGTCCACACCACATTTCATTAGCCTGAAAGTTTTACTGAAACCAACTTTCTAAAAGATATTCCTTTTTTTTTAATCTACTGATAGATAGTTAAATTAGGTGGCAATACTATTTAGTGTTTTGCTAATAAAATATCAACATGTAAATTAATCCATTTTTAATGTTGTGTCTTCATAGAGCTTTTTTATCTCCAGGTTCTACTTGGGGAAGTTGAGGCAGGAAGTGAGATGCTTTTGCTGGGGGCTACTCATTACACTTTGAGCCCTTTAGGTTTTTGCAACCTCTGTGGTGACAGGAGCAGGGGCGAAATTGAGATTAAAGACAGGTCCCTGCAGCTCATTCAACAGCATCAAAAACCTGCAGCAGCACCAGACTGTGCAGTTTTTCACATTCACAACCTTCAAGTATTCTTATTCACGTGCCTCACAGATCCTAGAAGCCGTGTCTTTCTGATAGAAAGCTCCTGAAAACAAGAAAGACCTCATACATGAAAAGGAACCCGTTAAAAATCATGAACAAGTTTCTCAAGTAAGTGGAGGGACTGCCTGGCTCAGGGGAAGGTGATTGAATTTCAGAAAGGTTTAAATCTAAGACACCTTCAGAATCCATGGCAGATTCCCTGTGAGTGAAAACCATTACCGTGGTATTTGTGCTGAGGTATGTGAGGTGAATTTGGTGTCTCAATCCAGAGTGTTTGGAGCAGTCACTCGGATCACAAAGTCACTGTGACATCTCTCAGTAACTGGCACTCTTATTGATGGAATCAACAGGATTTAATGGCCACGGAGACTGAACTATCTTTGCTCACACTCGAGGCATATGAATGAGGCAGGGTGGATGTTTGTGCTGTCACTGACTATACTATCACAGCCCCAAGATAAACAGAGGGATTTCGGCTTTCAAGCCTGTCAGTCTGGCATTTTTCACAGGAAAGAAACACACTAAAATAAAGAAGGGAACAGTGCAGCTCCAAACGACACTAATACTGATGAGTGGCCAGGAAGGCCATGCTTAATATCACTCATCTTTGTTAAAAATCAAAGGCACATGCCAAGTTTTCCATGTCCTAATTTTCAGCCTATTTTAACAGAACCACCTCTATGTGGAGAGGGAGAAAAGACAGCACAAGTGTAGGTTGTTAGCACTGCACTGAAATCATACCTGACAGAAATGTAGAAACTCTGCATACAGCAGTTCAAAACCAAAACATAACAGGTTTCTGTATTTCAAGCAGCTCAGGCACAACAAGAAGCTAGCCAGAATAAGTGAGGACTAAAAGCACTTCCATGTGGAGTGATGGCTTCAGTAAAATTTGTCATTATGGATAGGAAACACATTATTTTTTTATTTTCCCATGACAAAGAGATTTTTAACTGTTGACAAGTTCATCAGGAAATTTGGTGAGGTTTATTATGATATTTCACAATCCCTCCACTTTATAAGAAAAATTCTACTGACAGGCAACATTTTGTGGAAAAATGAAGAAAAGAATAAAGGGAAGAACTTTTATAGTAACAACTTCTGTGTGAATCCCCAAATGTGGAGACTCATATTCTTCTGTTGCATAAGCATCTGAACGTGAGGGCTGTACTTTGACAGGAGAAGAACTTAGGCAGCCTACTTTAATAATTCAAGTGGAAAGAGAACATTCTTTCAGTTCCTGCTTTGCAGCAAGAATATACTGAAGATTTTTCTCTGGAAACAAAGATGAGACTAACCACTAGAAAAGAGGTTTCTTTAAAAACTCACAAGAAAATTTCCACAGTTCCAGTACTTGAACTGAGATGCACAAGAGGAATTTCATAGGAAGTTATGGATGGAAGGGGAAAGATCTACTAATCACTTCATCACTTCATCTTCTTCACAGCTCATTGGGACAGTCAGCCTCAGAATGTATTTGTTTGCAATGCTGGTACAACCACTGAAAGAAATCATGCAGAAGTGTTTTAAGGGACTCTCTGGCTTTCTTAAACAACAACAACCAGAAATACCACAGGAGAACATTTATCAAGATTGGTACTACAACCCTCATTTCTGTTGGATGGAGGCAGCTTAAGAGAGGAAGTTTCTTTTCATAAGTGAAGTGATAAAACACCGTTGTAAAAGAGGCACTTGTGAACACATTGGCTTTTCTGTCCCATCTTTTCACTGCCTAGTCTTTGATTCTTCTTTTGCTTTTCCTTGAACTTATTTTTGCATCTTCCTCAACTGCAACATTAATTTCAGATGCTGATTTTAACCTATCTCTAGGAAATACTAATTATAAAACAATCTTCAAAAATTTATTGGATTTTAATCAGAGAGTTGATACCACTAATAACATCTACTCCTCTTCTGCATTTCTGTTGGTTCCACAATAACCAGCATAATTTCTGAGTAAGGAAAGACATTTTGCCCTTATTAAGTGGGAATTATTAGCACACCTGAGTGAGTTACAGGATTGAATTCCACGGGGTTTTCATGGTGCTCCAAAGGATAAAAAGACATTAGTAGAAATCAATGGATACTACAGCGCCAAATGATGCACTTTTAAAAAGGTCATTTTATAGTAGGGAGTAAAACCTGGATTTGATCACTTGGTTTTCCTCTGATATATGTCCTCCTTCAGAAGCTCTTATCAGAGGAAAACAAACAGAAACCAGCTCGTGGTTATCACTGGCAGTAAGAAACTGCACCAGTCAAAAGCTCAGATTCAGGTTCAAGTCCACTCCCTGAAGTAAAAAAAAAAAAAAAAAAAAAAATCGAGGTGTTCATTGCAACTATGGTTGCTTGTTTGATCCACACTAGTGAGGAAATTTTTCCTTCGGTAGAGGCTACTGTATCAGGCGTTATATGCATATATATAAATATATATTCTCATTGCTTCCTTGTCACTCACTACTCATTGCTAGGGAGCAGCCATTGGCACAATTCTGTATTTTCACATGTTGCATTATATCAATTTATCTTCTCCCTAATAAATATCATCTCTCAATTGTACCTTGAATCCAGTATAGAGTTGGAAACTGGACTGAGTGGTGCATTTAAAATACCAACCAAGTACAATTAAAATACCAACCAAGAGACTTACAAATAATCCCTTCTGGTTTTCAGTGACAAATGAGTCATATCTGAAAAGCAACAATGCAAAACCTGTATTTCAGTCGGCTGCCTTCATAAACTGCTATAGTAATTGCATGTAAGTAAATTAGGGTTTCTGATGTAAACATCACTAAAATATATACCATGCTCGTGCTGACAAAGTGCAGCAACAGAACACAATATCCACCTTTCCAGATTGCCAGCATCAAAAACCTGATAACAATATGTTTCCCTGCCTGGTTGCTCTCTGGAGATAAAATTAAGAAATTATTTTTGTAACACTGCAGAAGATTGAAAATATTTCTGTTACATGAGGAATATTCTCATCTGAATAAAGTAAAGCAACCCAAAGCAGTGTACAGACATGTATAACATGCATGAAAATGGAGGACAGACCTAAATTTAAACAGGACACAAAAAATGAACAGAACATTTCCATACAAAATATTGCATTCGCAGAAAACTCTTCTAAAGGATCATATTGAGAAAGAAAAGGAAAAAAAAAAAAAAAGGCAAAACAGTAAGAAAAGCAGGCAGTTACCTGGGCTAAAAATCCAAACCCCCACATCCTTTAATTTACTATAGAATATTTTCATAACTTTAGTTATTCAACTCCACACAAAAGTACACAAGCTTGTGCCAAACCAAGAGAACTGGGCATTTAACTTTGCAGAAACATCAGCTGTGCCTTGGTAATCTCTGACCCCTGTTTCCCCTTAAAGGGCTGTGGGATTAAAGGCTTTTATCTCAAGCTTATTGGCTCTTTAGTAACCTTTTTGTTTTATTGGATTATACTTGTATAAGTTTTCTACTACAGCACTATGAGGCTATTAGATATGTGATGCCAAGAAATGGAAGTCATTCACCAAGAAATCCCACGTCATTTGAATTTTTTTTGGCCTAAATTTAGACACATTGAGTGTTAAATCTACTCTCAATATACATAGAATATATTTCTTCACTATTTATCTGTGACATTATTTTGTTTCTATCTTTGTCTGAGCTTCCAAGCTGGCTCAACAATATTCAAACACAATGCAAAATAAATAATAAATCGCTTTCCATCACCTGTTCTCACTGACACTCTTTACTTCAGTATTCCATCTATATTTTCACTCTGTTTTTTGTGTTCACAGCTATTTTCTGTCTGTAGCTCTACAAGCTCTCCTGTAAACTGCACAACAAACCCAGTGCTGCACAAGGCCTGGGAGTGTTCTCTATTTTACTGCCCATTATTGGTACATTCTGTAGTAGCTGGGAAATTCTCTTAGGCAGTGAATTGTGCCCATGCAGATTCAATGCTAAATTCTAAATTTAAATCACCAAAACACTATAGGGTGCAGTTTCATGTCTATGCTTCCTATGTGGGAACCACAAAGAATATTCTGTCTGAAAATATCCAACAGAGATTTTTATTGAAATGATTGTGATCCTTCTGGGTACAGGCATTCCAGCTTTGTGCTTCCTTGCCTTCATACTTCAGCCCATGGATGTGACCAATTAAGAACATAACAGGGCCCAACACTTTCCCTGTATAGTTATTCTCCTTTTCATGGAGAGCCCATTAAGCACACAGATCCTGGCAGTCAGAGCCGACTGATATTAAATGAGTTTCTCAGGGACTCTGGGATTAAAGATCAAGAACCTTCACTAAAGTGCCTGATTTGCCACAGACAGTGTTGGACTTGTGAGAAAAATCCATTGCCAAGTATCTGATGGAAGCAAAGCAAATTCCAGGAGGGAAAGGGTGACACTGGGCTGGTTCATCACTACCATGGCTCTTGCTTCAGGTGTCTTCATTCCAGGCTGACCTTCACCCCCACAACAAATCAATTCCCCAAGTATTTAAAGGAACTTCAGTAATCCACCACCTGCAGTATTATCCAATAAAAATCATTACATTACATCCTCCCCATTAAAAAATGAAATATTACTTATATAGGGTGGTTTAAACTTGCACTCGTCCCACAAGCTTTTGATCTGACCACTCCCAACCAGGCAGTTTCGCACCCTGAGGAGAAATTGGTTCTTTTTCCCCACACATAGGAAGGTGCCAACACAATTCCCTCACTACAGAAGAGGTCCAACATCCACAGGAGATGGGATTCACACAGAATCATTGTTTGCTGTCTGGGCACAGTGGCAGCAGCACCGATGGAATCCATAACTCCCACACAGCCACCTCTTCTCACTGTGCTCAGACCAGGAATCGAGGTTCAAATCAACCCAAAAAACACATCCCAAATGGATGTGAAATAATGTGTGACTCTGAGGCTGAGTCTGGACTGAATTTACCCACTCATTGATGGCAGTGTCCTGCAAAGCCAACCCCAAAGATGCTTTGCAAGATTGTATATGCTGCGTCTAGTTTTGTGCTAAACACACATCCCAGTAAATAAAACCAGGTTTTTTTGATGCAAGAAAACATTGAAAATTAGAAAATTGGGGAAAAGAAAAAAAATTGCAAGCTTCTCATTTGCATAAATTGGAAAATGATCTGTATTAAACAGACATGGTTTTTCTTTATAGTTGCTAACATTGTGCATGGCTTAAAGCTTTCTGCTTGAAGTGGTTTATCATAAATAGACATTTCTGAAGGTCCCCCAAGGCAGACAAGTGCTCTTCTAGAGAATTAGACACAGCTTTGTTTGAAAGCAGCCTAAAATTCTTTAATTTCAATGAGAGAAAAATTGTCAAGTAACATGTAACATCAGCTTTACCCTGATCATCTCTGATGGAGTCTGTCAGTTATATCCATTCTTAGTTCAAAGCAAACTAATTTTATTTTCCACTTTCCAAACTGGAGTACTCATCTCACTTTCAGTGCTTGCAGAGAGGATAGAATAGGTAACAAAAAAAGCAGGTAGACTCTGTTTATCCATGGGCAACCTCAGAGTGGAGCAAAATCCCTTTCAGTGTCTCTGCAGATGCCCCTCTCCAGCACAAACACAAATTGCAGCCTCCCAGGTTAAATGTTAGCAGATTTCCTCATCTACAGTTCTGTCTCCTCTGACCTGCTCATTCACTGCTCCTGGCAGAGTGCAAGGACTAGATTTCAAGCCTTTGTTTAATTAATTGCCACTGCAAGAAATGGATTTAAAGTTTTTTAACTGATCCCGAGGATACTTGAAGGCAGCTCCCAGTGCAACTCTTGCTCTCACACCAGAATGTAATGGAGTGGCTGCAGTGATATCAGCGGAGCACTCGAGAAATTCATCACTGTAACACAGGTCAGGCAGTGGTCCCTGGGCCCTGAGAGATGTTGACCTATTCAGAGAAAGGTCAGTTTGCTGCAGAAGAGTTTATAAGTGGAAAAGAGCCCAACATGTACTGGTGCTGAAGGCTTTTGATCTGACCAGGAGCATTTCTCACACACTTGAACTAACAGGAACACAGGTGTATGCTGAAGTACATAAAAGCTGATTTTATGTGAGATTTTACAACTTCAGACACACATATTTTAAAGAATTTAATTTAGCTTTCTCTTCACTACCCTCGAGCAATAGCTTCATCAGTGCTTTAAAGCAGAAATTTCTGCTCAACATCTGCATGTTCTTACCTCAGTCAGTGGTTTACAGAGTTTCAGTGAATTTTGCAAGCATGATATGGGCTCTAACCATTAATCTTGGTTCTAAAAAAACCCCCAAACCCATAGCATCCACTCAGAAAAAAATACTGTGGTGAGAAATCAGGAAAACCATAGTGCTTATTGACTCCTCTACACAAACCCCTGTGCACCCAGAATTGTCCACGGCCCTGAGCTCTGCTGCTCTCAGCCTCGCAGCAATTTCATATGCAAAATAAGTCCCTGAGATTCTTTCTGCTTCAGATAAACCATTGTGAAATTTGGATATTTCCTCCACATTTTTATGAAGCTGAAATGAACAGGCTGACAGCATAACTCACACTGTATTGATTCCATGCCAGTGCTCGTTAATGGAGAAGCGGATTCTCACGGAGTGTATGACCTACTGATATCCCAAGGCAGTTTTTGTCTCAAATACCTCCAAACACACTGAATTATTTAGGGCACAAAAACGTTACAAATGCTTGGTACATCTGCACAGCCATTCCTGGGTGTACAGGTACAAATATCCACCAACACCTTCGTGAACACACACGCACTGAAATTTGCCTGAATGCACCATCACCATCACATTGCTTCAATAAAACCTCAGGTCCTTCAGCCTCTCACAAAACATCACCTGCAGGTTCTCTGGGGCAAAATAATTTCATCTGTAATTTGCTTAACTGTAATGGATTTATAGTGACAAATCTGGTCATTGTCAATCTATTGATCTAAAGCTGCAATTTACTGATTTTTTTTGTGTCATTAACCACTGCTTTGGAAAGAGCCTGTGGTGATATAGAGTATTTGTCTGTGGATAAACACTTTATTTTTGGTTTTTTTTGTAAAGTATGAAACCCAAGTCTTCCTTAGATATTCAAACAAAGTTTTAAAAGTATCAGCCATGACATTTTGTATAAATATTTTCCAACTGCCCCATGGATTTTGGCACGCATGTGTTCCAACATTAAGAAATGATAAGAGACTTAAAGAACAGATATACTGTGAGAAGATATCTTCTTAAATTCTTTATTCAATCATCTGTGAAACAGTATAATATCTTAAAAGGACACATTTGGTAGCATGAAAGACAAGTGCAGTGAGGCTTGAGCTTGCTAAATTCATTGCATTCTTCAACCTTAGGGCTGCAAATAGCCTTTTTTTTTTTTAACCTCTCAAGAGGATGGCAGGTATTCTGCAAGCAGCTGGCACTGTGAAGCAATTTAAATCATCTCTATTTGTTAGCTGGTTTAGTGACTGCTAAAATGGGTGGGTTAAGTCTCTTCGAGGCTTTTTGCTTTTTTTTTATTTCACTCAGTAACTTCTAGGCTAATAACTTGCATTGCCAAGCCTGACAGAGATAGTGAACGCACAGCTCCAAATGGATTTGAAGACACAGCTTTCAGAGAGCTGGGGACTTGACTTTTGAAGCAGAGCTTGCAGGGTAGGTTAAAATGTGTCTGTGGTAAAATACAGACATAGCTTTTGCTCTGCAAACTGCAGACCTGCCAAACTACTTTGAAATTATTTGTGTAGTCTCTGGGAAATCATTGCAGTTATCTCACAGCTCCATCCCAGGCTGCTATGACACTAGAATGCCTTTTGCCTCTCGTATTTTCCTGAACTCTTTGAACAAGGAGGGCTGGAAGCATTATTCATTCAGCCTCTCAGGTTTATATTAATTGCATTTATGAAATGAGTTTCATTTACTTGGAAAATTGCCTGAACCTGTTGAGCATTTCAATCTGGCAACACTTTACTTTTCAAAATTTACTGAAATTTGCTGAAGTCCTAAATTTTGCCCGTATTTTTAATTGATTGTACATCACTTATATTCCTTTGAAACTTGCACCCAGTACACAGACAGATGGGTGCACCGAGGCATGATATTAATCAAAAAGAAATACAAAAATATGCTGTAGCATACGAGCATCTCAGGCCATCCACAGAGCTGAGTGTGCTTTGCCAGTCTGGGCAGAGAGTTTGGAATCCCCTCGGTTCTGCACAGAAAACTACACCCTTTTTCATGCAGATGGAACACTTTACATGGTATTTACAGACAAGGAAGCATCCTTCATGTAGCCTGCTAATGTGGCTGGTTCTGCTGCTGGGGCTGCTGCTGCCTCCATCTGCCATGGCAAACCCTCTGCTAGGGGCTGGCAGAAGGGGAGAACAGTCCCAAGCTTCACATGGGAAGAGGAACAAACTTGTCACTTCATAAAGGATGGAAGGATTGGTCCAAATCTGACACTCCCAACCAATCTTTGGCTCTGGTAATGCAATGAGATTTCTAAAGATGTACATATTACTTAGCTTGGGACACATTCAGTGTCGTACTATGCTGTGCATAGGATTTTCAAAATGTATTACAAAGTCCTTGGCTTTGCTTAGAGTGTAATTCTCCCTGTAGTTTCTTTCTTCATCATGTCAGAAAGGAATTACAAAGCACATCCTGAATGTATACATGTGTGCTTTAGGATTCACACACCTTTTAAACCAACTGAATTGCACAGATTCATTCACCCACACAGACACATTTTTTCTGTGCAGTTAATACAAATGGAATCCACATGAGCCAATCAGTGTGGTGTAAAAATGCAATTATTAACACAGTCTAATGTGTGTATTAACAAGAGAGTAAGGCTGTATCTTCCCTTGTGGATGTCTTCAAGAAACCAATCCCACCAGACATAAATGAAGGAGAAAGTCCCTGTGAAAGCTGATGTTCCTGATCAGCCAGACCTTTCTAGGTAAGAAAAGAAAATTCAGTTCTTTGCTTTACTGAGACCCACCTTGAACAATCATTCCCTATGTCTGGCTTGAGTTTGAACTCACCTTTTCAAAGCATTTCTAAAGCCACAGATATTTTGAGAGGCCTTTTTTTCTGATGACCATGGGGCTGTGCACAGGCAAACTGCATTTGGATGTATCTATGTAAAAGCATCTCTCTTGACCCTGGAATTTGGAGCCCACCTCCCTCTGCATACTGGGAGAAGAAGGTTCTGTGCTTTGAATGTTTGTGTAAGAGAAATTAATTATGAACATTAACTATTGAAACCCACAGCATCATCTCCATTCATTCTACTGGGCTCTGGAACCAGCTCAGGGAGCAAAATGTCTGCAATGTGGGCAGGGACTGAAGGGAGAGCAGGACTCTGCCAAACATAATCCAAAAACGTTATGCATTTCTGTAACCAGATGGTTACCCAGCAGCTTAACACAGAAAGTGAAATCCGTTCTTATTATTGCTCACCACACAGAGACAGATAAAGATAACAGGCCTGGTAGTGCCATGCTGAAAACTCAGTGTGAGCTCCTTCCCACACTGCACTTTGATGACTCTGTTCAAGTTCCTCTCTTCTCTTCAAAACAAAAACATTCTTAAAGTTTGATGTTCAAGCATCTTATTTGTGTTTCAGTGTATTATTATACATGACCAAGAGTTTTAAATGCGCATTTCTCTGACAAGTATGAATTGTGATAGGTTTTAGCATTCACATCTTACAGTCTAGCTTCAAGCTCTTCTCACACTTGATTTGTATCTCGTGTCTTAGTGGATAACAAAAAAGTGCTTTTATATCAGCTCTGAATTTTATGCTGATTCTTTTTTATACTGAACCCCATATTAAAAAATCAAAATTGCATATAAACAGTACATGCCAAGTAGCCAAATCAATACCGAAATAATAACTAAAATGTGTTATACTTTCAAGACTATAAGATAAATTAGTATAAAGAGCATTATGAAGCCTTTGAAGCACAACAAAAGGAGCCATGGTTAAAATTTTAACAAGTTAGAATCATTAGCTAAACAAATCCTGACAGCCTAGCTTTGCACTTCCAGTCACACATGCTCAGAACAAAGGCTTGATATGTGAGGCAACTTTAATAGGTCCCTCTGCATATGACTAATTTTTCCTCAAACAGTCATTTTTTATTTCATATTTTACTCTGGATGCTGAAATGTCACATTTTATTAATCTGTGTCACTCATGTGGATTGTTAAAAGAACAGACTAGCACTGGAGGAAGTGCCTCTCATCATTACCATACGTATGTGGGATGACAAAGGAATGTGCTAAAATTTGGAGTAACAATTATTAAAAGTAGAACAAGCAAGACTAGAATATAACTTGTTTTCCTTTAACCACATTCCAAACAGCACTTTGAGAAATGGCAATGGCAGGAATTGGCCCAGGAAAATCCTGGTTTCAATTTTCTCCCTCAACAAAACTCAAAATGGGGACAAACTCACTGGCCCTTGCACCAGCTGTGGCAGAGCTGAGTCCATCCCAGCAAAGAACCAAAGATGATAAAACTGGACATTTGGTTTTATTCCTCTTAGGTCACGTTCCCTGTTTGAGTGAAAACATTTCCCAGCATTCACAGAAGTAGCCAAAAGCAGAAACAATGCATTTTGAATAAACTGACTCTCCCCTCAGATAACAATGACTGAGGTGACCTCTAAGACCATAAATACCCCTGCAGAATTCAACAGAACTGTGCTGTACCTTAATGAAAGCACAGCACTCATTTGGGGCAGGAAGGGGGCTGAGAAAGGTATTAAGGTTTCTGAGAACAGAAATCTGTTCTAAATGATGTATTTTAATGGCATATCTGTTCTCTTAATAACAAAGAGCAATTGTAAATAATTTCTTTTAACAAAACCATGAAGGAGTGGAAAGAAGACACCATAGAGAAAAATAAATATAGAAATGTGAAGAGTTATATATTAAAAAAACTTAATTGAAAGTTGTGTAGAACATATTATCTCCAATTCCAAAACATTTGCCTGAGGAACAGGCAGTACAAACAGTTACACAGCCTATCCCAAAGAGGAAATAAAACCAACCAAACTACTGAAATAATTATCACAGCTCAGTTGTTTCTCAACCTGCTCCAACCAAACCCAAATATTATCACAAAAATAAAATAAACACATTGCACTGACAGAACCACTGGGTGACAGGGGGAGAGTACCTGAGGTTACAGAACAATACTTAACAGTTTACATTCACTAGGTGTAAATATATTTATATTTCTAATTGATACCACAAATTAGTTTATCTGTAATGATCTCAGTTAATTGCCCACATCCATACTGCAGCTTTCCTGCCTGTGCTTCACAGAATTATCTCTTCTTAAGTCCCAGCTTTACTTAGTGAATTGTGAGGACCAGATTAAGTCTAAGGAGTTGCTGGACTGAGTAAAATAAGAATCCTCTTCCTCTCTCAGAATGCAAAGTTGCAGATGGACACTGAAAATGCTACTGAGAGCTTTCCTTGGAATTGATTTAAATTAGGAGCCTCTCCAACTTTCCAATGGTTTCCTAATGAAGTGCTCTATGAATTGTGGCCCTAAATATAAATGTTTAGAAGCTGAACATTTCAAGACAGTAATGTCTTAGAAAAGTGATGTAATTTTATAAAAGATGCTTTGCTATATATTGTGACACAGCTACCATAGAGCATAAATGGCATCTGACCCTAACTCTATTATATTGGCTTCACTGGTATTTGAGCATCTGTCTGAGGAGAAAATATAACAGATGGATAGAGGCAGAGATGAAGGTCTACAAAAAATAAGCAGGCAGTGTTTGTCTTGGTACCATCACATGAGGATTAAACCATTTAGGCTTAAAAGATGAACACATAATTTCACCAGCTCTTGTGCACAGGCAGCCATCACATCAGGCAAAAAACAGTGAGTACTACACAGATGCCAGTGTCAGATCTAAAAATCTGTTCTCATATTCCTCTGAAGAAGACTGAGAGGGGAAAAAAGGGGACACTTTTAAGCCAACCTAAGACTCGATTTTTTTTTTTCCTGTCAAAAAGTCTTACTGTGGTACTTGGAGTGTATTTGAAACAGAGTGATTTCCCACCTAGGTTTGTGGGGTAGAGAGCCTAAGATTAAATTGAAGGTAATATAAAGCAGGCAAACCCACGACTGCTCCTGGCCTTGGCTGAATACGTGCAGAGAGATTTGGCAATTATTCAGCTACATCTGCATTGGTGTCACACCCTGGAATACCCCAGTGCTTACCTGCAAGAGGTTCTGATTAGTGACAGATTGTTTCCAGCCTCCTTGCAAGGAGCATTGTGAGGAAAGCTGTGTTTCTCCCACACACACGTATGGTTACAGAGACAAGTATTCAGAAAATATCTTTCTTGCCTTTCTCTGGCTCTCCACATGGCAAGGAAGACTTCCTAGAGAGGAGGAGCAAAGAAAATAATTAGACATCCGAAAATGAAAACACTGATTTCTGTCCTCACAGCCTGGGTGACAAACGAGAAGAGTCATCCCTATATCTTGAAACGTTTTTGCTGAGAAGTTTTGCACAAATCAAACAGTGCACTTTTGCTTAAACAACCCTTTCAAATGGTCCATTAAGCCATCAATCTCATCTGGGAAGATAATTTCCCAGCCCCAAATCTGGCAAACAGTATACTGCTGAGATTGTGAGCAGAACATAAAAACCAGGCCTCTCAGAAATGAGATATTACAACAAGTATAAAGGCTGTTAGACTGATCAACAGCAAATCCCTTGAGACTCATGGCTTCTAAACTAGAACTGCAGTCATTTTAAGTTCAAATTGTATTTGGAACTAGCAGACACTTCAGTCTGGCCCAATTCCTATGCCAGGCCTGAAGATGGGAGGATGACATTTGAACCAGGCTCTATTTCTTCCATAGTAATCTTCTATTTATTAAGGAATGTAGATTAAAAACAAAAACTCATTTTCTGCAAAAAGTTAGATTTTATATTGAAATTTAATCTTCCTGCTCCCACCTTTGAGGCTCTACATAATTCTGCTCCTCACTTCTCATTTGATTTAGTCTCTTCTCTCATGACACTTCATCCATATCATCCCAAAAGTAATTTAACATAATCAAGTGTCCAGCTCTCCCAAAGCGACATCTACAGCTCCCTCCCCTTTCTTCAACAAAATATATTTTATTTTAAAAAGCTCATTTACTCACACGATTGTCTCCTCTGCATTCTAACTGAAGGCCCAGGAACTTGCATTCCCTTTCCAGATCTGCTATTTGATTTGTTTGGAATCCCCCATTTCATCTATTTATCTAATTTCTTCGAGATCTGATTAAGCCAGGCATTGCTTTCACTCCTAAACAGCCAGGTTGCTTTGATCATGGTAAAATTTCCTCAGGGAAGCAATTCCTGCTTTCACTTACTCTTATATCTTGCCTTTAAAAACAACAAGAAGATAGATTGGGGCTTAAGATAAATGATTGAGTGGCTCATATTTTATAAAAGCCAGTTTACTTAACACTAATAGTGAAGAGGTGTTGACAATTTAGGCAACAATTTATAGGAGTGGAAGGAAATCACTATGATTTATTCTGGTGCTCTTCTGGGCCTATAATTCTGGAAGTTACAGGTAAGAAACCTGTACCAGAGGAAAGGAAAATACAACCTGGATGTGTCAGCATTTCCAGGACTAAAATATTGCTTGCAGATATATCTGGAGATAATAATGCACTGCTGGGATTGAAAGAGTCCCACAGATACTGCCAAATACACATTGGCACAACTCCCCTACACAGGGCTCAGGGAGTCAGCCCAACCTGAAATAATTCACCTTCTCAGGAATGCCTGAAACATCAGCTCTGGCTGAGTTTGAGGAACTCCAGAGTACAGATCCTTCATGTTTTAATCAAAACCTAATGTTTACCATTTTACTCAGAATGAACCACTGCCCTGTGAAAAATGTTTTCAAGTTGTTGTACCAGATAACTGAGAGTGATTACATTTACACCAATTTCTTTATTCCATTTTCTCACTGTAGGCATCTCTGTGCCCCGCAGCTTCAAGAGGCAAACAGGAAAAAGCTTTGCAACCTCTCTGACAAAGAATAGTTTTGGCAGACACACCACAGTAACATGAAGTGTCAGGAAATCAAAGACTTCCTGAGCAGTGCAGCAAACATATCTGAAGAAATCCAAAGAACTGAGTGCAAACCCTTTACAAGATGGGAAGACCCTTTTTTTTAAAAACCTGCAGTCTGAATAAAGTCACCTGCTTATACTGAATGCCATTCCTGGTAAGCATAAAAAACAGAATAAGAAATAAAAGATATTGAAGTTAAAAATAATTCTGTCTCATCTGTGATAATACTTTCATGTGTAATTAATATTTGAACATATGGAAGGTTGTTAAAAGGCTTAACTACTTTATATAGGTATTCAAGAAATAGAAATACCCCTTCATGGCCCAGGTAGGGGTGTGATAGGAAAAACGTAAATCAAATGAGTACTTTGATATTAAGATTCCTTGAGGAAGATAAATTTAAATGTTTTTAAATTCATATAAATGTATGGATTCCAAAGCCCTCAGCATCTCTGAGAGATGTCCACAACCTCCTCAAAACATGTCTTATTCAGCCCTATATTTAGTGGCACCTGATCTAGTTTGGGTTAACTGGGATTAATTAGCACAACTAGGAGACACACCAAAAACACTGAGTGCTGGCACCTGATACTTTCTAATGCTTTCTGTCTAAACCTGAAAATGAGTTACCACCACCCATTGACAAGCTGTGAATCCTGGCTATGTTCTGAGTCTCAAGTACGCTTTTTCATGCAGTTACTACACAAAAAAGTGAATAAAAGTCTGACCTTGGCCAATCATGACTTCTCCCTCCACCCCTAGCACATCCTCCTTTTTCTCAGAACCCCTTTTTTCTCAGAAACCCCTTCTCACCACACCCACAAACTTTAACCATTTGTAAGTTTGAATTTCCACCTTTCATTCCCCATGATGGTTTCTTTCCAGGTGAGATGAGACTTTTCCCAAAAAGCTTAGCATTCTTTAAGACCTCAGAAAAAATTTTGGTGAGTCGTTTTCAATTTATCTGTGGAATGCCAGGTTTCAGAAAGGCTGATTTTAGGAATGGGGAGTCAATCCAAGTTCACTCCCTCAAGAGCTGAGAGTGTATATCTACAGTGGACACAACTTCAGGAAGCAAATTTACATCATTCACTCCACTTTGATGCAGTTGTTAGGACTTTACCTGGAATTCCACTACTGTTCTTGAACCCCCAGTCACAGATGCATTTTAACCTTATGAGGACTGAAATACTTGCTCATGTGGACTAAGACAGCTATTTTTTTCTACTTTTTAGTAAGTAAAACTGCATTTACACTATAATATCTGAAGCAAGCCTACTCATTTAACAACAACTTGAAAGGCACAAAAGACTTGGGAAAACAAAATTATTAAACTAACGGAAAAAATATCGCCTAATTTTTAGCAATTACCAGTCAATGATAGGAAAAAACCTCCCAGTACCTCATTATTAAAGAATGTGCCAACTAAATATGCCCCAAAACCTCCTCATCAGTATATTCAGGGGGAAGAGCTCTCACCACCTCGCTGAGCAGGTGCAGGGGCACAGCCCCAGCTCTCTCTAATTGCGCCTCGCTCAGCTCAGCACAGCCCAGCGTGTTCCTGGGTGACAGCAGTAAACAGGGCTGATGGAAACTGCTAATTTAGAAATTAGGCACCAAAAATAGAATCTTAATCTGCCACTCCAGCAAGTCTGACAGCAGAAGGGATCTATTAATCTGAAGTTTCCCAGAGCAGCCAATCTGGTATGGAGCAGGGGTGTGACAGGCAGGTTATGGATGAGGAACTCAGTGCTCCACGGTTCCATGTACCCCTGGGAATATCCTGCACTTTATTGTGCTTCAGCTAGCTTGAGAAATAAAAATGTCCCTTCAATCTGATGCATTTAAGCTGAATATTACTTCTCTTTTGGTGCAAATCTGTTTGCTGTCTGTCTGTTAAGTCAGTGGTAGATACTTCCATTGCTAGTGACAGAAACACCTTTTTATGGACTTTGTGCAGCTCGAGCTCAGCAACAGAAAAAAAACCAACAAAATTTGTCCCTTCATTGCCAATCTTTAACACTGAAAGAGTTCTGTAAATTTGGATTCCTGCAGTGCAGTAGTTTTGAGAGGAGTGGGCTCCAACCCACGGACAGGCCTGCACAGAGAATCATCTTCCTGCCATGGCAGAGCTGTATTACTGTATTAATTATTACTGTATTATTATATTACTGTAATAATTCCAGACAACAAATTCAGAGAATTCCAGGAATGAGTGATCCTAAAGCAGATGTATTGGTTTGCTTAAACATGTCTTTGTTTGGTGAGGTGACGTTTTATTTTAGTAACAGTGAATTCTTATTCCAAGGAAAAAAAATAAGCACAAATCTTTGGGTAAAACTGAGAACACATTCCTACAGTAAGCAATCACCAGCATTTAACTGTATGAATTTTATTGTTAAATTAATATTGAAGTAATTAATGTTGTAGACTGGTCAATAAAAGTCACAAGTTCCTTTGCTGTTAATCAACATTCCAGCAGGTATAGTCCAGGTATTAAAAAAATATGTGCATATGTGTTTATGCATAATTGCTGTATATAAAAAATGAAGGGGTTAATACAAAAATATATTTAAGAATCTATATAAAAGTGAAGGATATTTCAAAATGATTACTCCATTGTATTGCTTCCTGCCTTTCTGAGGAACCATGAAGGAGCAGTCCTCTTCCTCACCTGGGGATGAATAACTCTCCTCTTACTCAACTGCAGTTTCATATTTTCTCCTCTCCAGCATGAAAACCTTGCACAGAGATAATTCTTTGTGATGTCTGCGAGAGACAGCTTCCTGAGACACAGCAAATTGATTCACAAGAAGCTGCATTCACACCAGACCAGGAACAAGATCTTGTTTCTGCACGCCCTGAGCCCCAAACCGTGGCTACTGCGGACACCCCGAGCAGGGGTGAAGCCCATCCCACCCTCTCTGCCCCTCCAGCACAGCCACACAGACTCATAAAAGTTAGAACAGGCTAACAACCCAACACCACACACAGTGTTTTCCTTTCAACCCTCTGCAAGTTTAGCCTAAATTCAATATGTTTCCACTGTAGGCTATGTTTACTGAAATAAAGCTACATCCAACTATGGGCAACCTGTCTTTGAACATATGCTGTAGGCAGCAATCTAGCAGAGAAATGGGCGACAAGCTGTGAGACTAAACTTTTATCATTGGCTCCATAAATCAAGATGAAAGCTATAGACTTCCTCCTGTGGACCTCATACAGCCTTGAGAAAGAAAAGTTAAAATATTTAGATTGAAAGAACAAAATAATATAGAGAGAAGAGAAAAAACAACTCAAAGTGAAAATTAGTTGAAGCATTTGTCCAGTTCTAAATAGAGGTCCAATTCCCAAGAAAGCACATTTTAATATATATTTTTAAAGATATATTTGACATCAATTACTAATTAGTAAGATTAATGATGTCTGGACCATTTAAAAGTGTTCTTTCTTCAGTCCCATTCATGTTGCTAGCACAGAATTTCTAATAATCCAACTGTACAGCAAATTGTACCAGCACAGCTTTAGTGCAGCGAGCATTCTTGATAATTATCACCTGTCAGCTAATTAAGCAATTTACAGCATATCTTATAGGCAGATAATAGCACCTGAAGCCCCATAAACAATAAATCCATATAGATTCCATTAAGTTTCTAACATATATAAAATTACTGTAGACAATGGGGTTTGCAGTGATGTTTTTGCACTAATGATGAATACAAAACCTCTATCCTTGTGATCTCTGGGGAGGATTTCAAAACTCCTCAATATCTGGTTAATAGAGATTTTGCAATTCTATTGAGCCCCCAGCTGCAGAGCTGGGCCAGCCCTGGGCCAGCACAGGAGGGACCTGGAGCTGCTGCAGAGAGCCCAGGGAGGCTCCAGGATGGGCAGAGGATGGAGCAGCTCTGCTGGCAGGAAAGGCTGGCACAGCTGGGATTGTTCAGCTGCACAGGAGAAGCTCTGGGCTGAGCTCAGGGTGGCCTTGCAGGGCCTGCAGGAGCTGCAGGAAGGATGGAGAGAGACAATTGCCAAGGGCTGGAGGGCCAGGAGCCAGGGAATGGCTGCCAGTGGGCAAGGGCAGGGCTGGGGGGGATTTTGGGCAGGAATTGTTCCCTGTTCAGGTGGGCAGGCCCTGGCACAGGGTGCCCAGAGCAGCTGTGGCTGCCCCTGGATCCCTGGCAGTGGCCAAGGCCAGGCTGGACATTGGGGCTGGAGCAGCCTGGGACAGTGGGAGGGGTCCCTGCCATGGCAGGGGTGGGATAAAATGATCTTTAGAGTCCCTTCCAATCCATACCATTCTATGATTCTATACAGTTTTTCCTACCATTTAAGCTATCCCTTCCTCTGAGGCATTACTTCCTTCACATCAGAAGGATAAAAGAAATAACCTTACACCAAGCACTAGCATCACATCTAGAAGCAGCACGCAAAGGTAGGGCTTAGACTTCAAAATAAATAAATACATAAATAAATAATTCATCCCTAGGACAGAGATGAGATGAGAAATGCACAGAGCAAAGCTCACCCCTGATAACTCCTCTTGCCCTGCACGCTCCAGTCCCATTGATCTCACCGGGGGATCCTCTCAAAGTGAGAGCTGCTTATTAGAGCTGAACTTCAATGTGCACATCTAAGAGGGAAATTTTGTCCTTCAGACAGACCTATGATCAAGACACAAATTTAGACAAAAAGCAAACAGGATCATGTGAACCACTACTGTATTTGCACAAGCAAAGTGGGTAACGAGATGGGCAATGTGAGTGCCTTGAGGTGACCTTTACACCTCTGCACACCAAAACTGGGCACAGAAATGGGAAACACCATTCCTGTTGCACCAAAGGCAAATACCAAATTATGAAGTTCATTACTCCAAACAGTAGAAAGAGAAATTATTACACCAATTTTGCCCTTATTTTTCATCTGCTAGTTGTCACGTCCTCTTCTAGTCTCTAATATTATACAGGTTCCATCTTTTTATTTAATCCTCCCAGTCTTGGAAATAATGAACAACAAAAAGTCAACAGGAAAGTTCGTACTTACCACATTGTCCTGTAAAGGCATCAAACAAAAAAGAGCTGTGATATCTTTCTGACTTCCATTCCTGCCAACATGGCTCTGATAGAACACACATTTCTGAGACCTCCTGTATATTTCTTTGTTCTTTGAGCTTTCTCATTCAGAGCTATTTAACTATCTCAGACTAATAGTAAAGTGCTCAAAAGCTAAGTACAAAATATCACAATACTAATATTTCTGCCCTTTCAGAGCATTATGTAAGATTTTTTTAAAATCTCACTTGATATGGCCAGGACACACCAAAACTATTTTATAAAAAAAAGGCAAATTTTCCCTATTTCATTTAAAGCCAAGACATTTTCCAAATTCAAATTAATATGCACGCACATTGGATCCTCTCTGACACAAATCTATGCAAGATGCTATTTACAGTGTGCCTTTTTGCCTACCTACAAATTCTTCTATCAGCAGATAAAAGAGATTTATTGTCATATTCTCATTTTATCTTCTAATATTTGCCTAGTGGGAAAGCATAAGAGAGACAGGTGACCTCCTGTTTGGGGGTTTGGATCAGTGCTTAGTAATTTCCTGAGACAAATCCTACTTAAGGAGCAACATTCTTGTTTCTTTTTCTTTGTTAAATCTAAATATTTGACATCATGTTTAGAGCTACAGAAGGTGAATTTACCTGTCAAAAATTTTAGGAAAAAAACCCAAGTGTTTCTAAAACTCATCCATATATTTGAGTTTAATTAAAAACTTTCATGTTAAAATAAAATAGACAGATGTCTTGCTAATTCTGGTGTGCCAGGACCTGGTGTGTTGCTGAGGTAAGGAAAACAGATTCCAGGTGCTGGGCATTTGTGTGGATAAGGATTGTGTGCAGAACCAGATTATTTAATACTCCAGCATTAGCAGACAGAGAATTTCCAATTTTAACCTTCAGAATTTAGACTCTAAAGGTTGGAATCCAGTGAGAAGACACTGTTCCACAGCCCCTGTGCCTCCCTCCCCACACCATGGTGGTTCTGGTTCTGTCACACAGTGACCATGGGAGCAGTTTCACAGGTCTGGAGAAAAGTGACAGTGCCTGGGATGTTCCCCAGCACTGCTCAATTTGTCACTGCAGGTATAGCCTCTGCCTCAGCTCAGAGAAGGGCTTTTGAGGAAACTTCATGGCAAACCAAAGGACACCAAGAATAAGTGCAGGAGTGAGGTCACAAAGCTCTAAGGATGTCCTGCTGTTCCTTTTTCATCACCATGAACCTGGTACCCTTGGCAGGTACAGCTCAATCCTATCTTTGCCTGCTGACAGTAGGAAAAAAAAGATAGACCTTATCTGCTACTGATGTTTCCCAGCTGTCATCCAGCTGGAAAAATCCTGCCTTCACAAAATAAACCCAGTAAAACACTGTTTTATGTGGCCTTGATAAAATGCCTGTGCTGGCTGTGCTCCTCCTCGGGCCACTGCCTGTGGGAGATGGAAATGCAGGGCTCTGCTGGCTTTGTGCTCACAGAAAAGCTCCAGATCTATTGCTCCAGTGGAGGAATGCATGTGAAGAGAGGAGCAAATTGTGGCCATGGCCTGACTGGATGTCACTGTCTCAGGGGGAAGGGAGGTGGTGTCACTGCAGAAACAGAGAGCAGCAAACACACACAGGGGAGCCCAAATGATCCAGGCTAAACCAGCCCAAATCCTACAGCAGATCTGAGATCTCTGGTTTTCAAAGCAGATCTCAGTAAATCTCTGGGAGAGCACCGCACACACAAACAGTAAATCTCCACTAGAGCCACACAGGAGGATGTAAATAGTAAATGATATGGTAAAATGTCATTGTGGAGCATTTTGGAGAGGTATTTTTAGCTTTTAGTGCTGGAAATAAAAAACTCCAGCCCGTTGTATCCTAAGGAAGAGAACTAAAAGCAGATTTAAATACAACTAAAGCAAAGGTAACACCTGCTGTTACATCCTCAGGTACTTGAGAGAAGGGTGATGCCTATATTAGAGACAAGGAAACACTGACTGTAAAGCTCTTGTAGCTGCTAGGAGTGCACAAGAATTTCATAAAGAAAAACAGCCCAACTGCAACAGCAGGAGGGGAAAACCTGCTATTTTATTTAATAAAAAACCTTTATGTTTACTAAAATTATACAAATCTTTATTTTAATCATTTATTATTTCGTTCAAATTGTCATCTTCCTGGACTTACAATTTTACATTTCTCTAACCCATTTGAAAGGGATGAATTAGGAAGCAAGGTGAGATAAAAATCCTGAAAGCAGTAACATGATTCATCTGAACCAAGCTCTCTTATCCTCCACTCTGGTTTATAACTCCAGATGCTGTAGTGACCTCCTGGCCTCCTCATTCCTCTGCTTTGGCCCTAGCAGGATATATCAACATTTTGCTTGTGATTCCATTAAAATGTGATGTTTGAATGTTTTCCCTCTTGGATGAGACACATTCTTAAAGCTACATAATGTATTTATAAAATCACATTACTTGGCTGAAGTTATGTTATTCTGGAGGATAATTAATTTTATACTATTCCTACCTACAAAAAGCTGGCAAAGTCATAGAGTCTGGAGGGCCAGGAGCCAGGGAATGGCTGCCAGCGGGCGAGGGCAGGAGAGTCTGGAGGGCCAGGCAGGAATTGTTCCCTGTTCAGGTGGGCAGGCCCTGGCACAGGGTGCCCAGAGCAGCTGTGGCTGCCCCTGGATCCCTGGCAGTGGCCAAGGCCAGGCTGGACATTGGGGCTGGGAGCAGCCTGGGACAGTGGGAGGGGTCCCTGCATGGCAGGGGTGGGGCTGGGTGGGCTTTGAGGGCCCTTCCAGCCCAAATCACTCCGGGTCTGTCTTGCTGGTGACATCAGGGGCCACACTGAGGTATTTTCATCAACTACCCACAACACCTTTTTTCTCTTTATCCATTATCTCTATCAACACCTGCACCATCCACTGGGAATTATTTGCTCTACTCTACTCCAGGGTCTCTCACCCCCCCCGGAATGTAGGACATCACACACATTCTTTCAGGATAATTTCTACTCTAAAAGACATGTTTTTGGTTGTGACTGTAATTTTGAATAATTATAGTAATTCTTGTGTATTATGATACATCCAGACACTGGATGCCATGTTGTGCTTGGTCTGAATTTGTATTTGTCTCCTATAACAGCTTTTTTTGAGTTGTAACCTGTGTGACACATTAAGGGTATGGCTTAATCATGTCATGACCACTTCACCAGAGACCTGCATCACCTGGGCCTGTGAGGAAGGTGTTAAAGTGGAGTAGGAGTTATTAAAACCTGCTTCCAACAGCTCTTCCTGCTCCCTGCCCCAGCCACTGCCCTCTCTCTTCTCAAGGACTCAGTCCCTGGCAGGGTGTCTCAGCACTGCTGGGGACAGCTCAGCCAGACTTTCTGGTGTCATCTGTCCCATCCTGAGACACCTCACAAATGGAGCTTAATTCTCTTGCTGTTTTGATGACATTTGAATCTTTACTTTGGCAGCCATTAAACCCAGTAAGAAGCAGTCAGTGTGTTTATAAAATATTGGTATGCACAAAGTCATCCAGACAAAGACAGCCTCTCTGCTGAACATGGCACTGCAAGTGACAAATCTCTTTAAAAATTAAACTCTTTTCTCCACACAATCCACACAGAAAACTCAGATCAACAATAAATACTTTAGATTCAAATGTCGAGCCACCATGAATAATCCAGGGTGTGCCACAAAAATGAAACCAGGAGAGCAAATAAAAACAGTCCTTCACATTACTGTAAAGAGGAAAAGTTTGGGGTTTTTTATAAGAATAGAAAAGTAGGTATGTTAACCACACTCCCTAGGGATGGTAAGAACAAATGAGTGATGCAGAAAGGCCTCTCCTATTTGTTATATGATTGAAGTATAGATAGAAAAGCTCTTGAGAATCCAGGTAATGGGCACAGCCATCACCCACCCCATCCCACCAGTCTGCCATTCTCCTTCTCCTCCCCTGCCCAATATTCAGGGGAATAAACAATTCACCTAAACATGCTAACAGTTTTGTTCACTCTGAGTGGACACCTAAAACGTGCCAAGGAGCTTCCCAAGACAAACACATCCTTCTCCACAAACTACCAAGCTGTAGAAAATGCTGAGTGCATTCTGTCCTGCCCTCCTCAGGCCCAAACAGCTTCCCACGAAAACACGGCGCAGTTATTATATCTTATCTCAGAAGAAAAGCCAACTTATCTACTGGCAATCCTGTGAGAGGTATTTCATTATATTCATAGTTCTGCATTTTAAAACTCCATGCAGTGCACAGGTCAGGCTCAGCAAAGTCTTGGCTGCAGAGTAACAACAGCAGGACCCTCACTGGGACTCTAATTGCTCTCAGAACTCCTCGGCTCCTTCACACGAGTGATGTGGGGATATTTCCTTACTTAAATGCTGCCTTGCCTTTTGATCCTGTTCCTGCTGATGTTGCTGAGTGATAATGATCTGTGCATCTGGACTATTGATAGATATAAAAATTAATAGCACAGTTAAAGCTAGTTGGAAACTTTTATTTGCTTTGACCTAAATTACCAGAACAACAGAAATTTCAATGTGACTAAAAGGTAAGAAATTTAAAGGCTGTTTTAAAAATTACCTACAGTTAAATTTTCAAGCCTCAAAAATCTATTGAAACAAACAGACTGATAAGATTTAAAATAATACCAGACATACAGCTCACTTCTGATAAGAGCTTTTCCAATTATACCCACTATGGTGCTGCTACAAACATTTTCTATTGCAGCATCACTGTCTCTCCCCTTGTACGAAACAAACACTTGGATTTTTGCTGAATTTGTCTTATATCAGTTACTAAAACCAACAAAAAAAGCTACTGCACAGGTCATTATTTTTTGCAATTAATTTTCTTCAGTCACTCAGATAATCACTAAACGAATAACTAACAGGAATTTAAATAAAACACTAAATATGAGAAGATACAGTCTCTAAGACACACAAGTTGGACATAAGATGAGACAGAAAAAAGTGTCATGAAGGTCACTTTCACATTTGATTATGCACTTTATTATATTCTATATGCATCTAGAAAGTTTTCCCATCCAAATTCAATCCTGTCACTCCAAGCCATGCCCTTGCACCAGCCCCCAAGATAAACAGAGGCTTAGCAAGGACTAATATTTTATACTAGAGGACGTACTAGATCATCACATGACTATTTATCTGCAAATCAATTGCAATAAACTCAATAAATGCAATTACAGCAAATCCTGCAATATCTATCTCCTCACAGCACAGTATTATTTTGCAATCAAAAAAGTCCTGGTAAAATCAGGTTTGTACAAGTATAATCTGCCCTGACAGAATGGTACAAATGATACAAGCATAGAAATGAATGCTGACCTGAAGAATTTAATGTTGGTAAAAGAAGGTGGCCCTTGCAGCAAGAGAGTTTTATGACTACTAAGCAAGCAAGTAACAGATAACAATCTGATTACTTCAGTTTCACACTTACAGAGTACTGGAAAGAAGAAAGATAATGATTTTATTTCAACATATCTCAATTTAAGTACAGCTCAATGGAAATAGAAAAAAAAATATTTAAAATGCCCATAATCACCTCACTTTATTAAGTGAAATGTTCCATTGGTTAAAAGTTTGATGGTGTTATCTAACAAGATTGATATTATTACAACAGATTATTCTTTCCAGTGAGACTGCAGACAGAAAAGTGAGGCTGTAGAGGCATAATATTACATTTAATCAAATGTCTTAGAAATAATAGTTCTATTATATTAGCATTTGAACAGCTTTCAATGAACCAACAGGCAGTTGTGTCTTCATCTTTTATTTCTAATCAGCTAATAAATCTACAGATTGCCAAAGCCATGCCCAGATGTTGGTTTGCATTCTCATTGCTCATCATCTGACTGCAGCCGTGTACTCTCCATTTAATGACTTTTGCACACAATGCCAACAGGAAACAAAAGCACAGTTTAAAAAATTAAGTTCCTCTAGTTGGTCCATCAAGCTGCCACCCTGGTGTTTTGTTTATTGACTGAGCCTTTTGGTTTAGAGCCTCTTGTAGAATAAATCACAGGCGGTGAATTAGAAATGAAAGCACAGGGGCCTGTAAGGGCTCTGAGGAACAGGATGGGGATAGGGGAAGGCTTTGCTCCCAAAGTCCAGAACAAACAATAGGAAATCAGCACAAGCAGTTTAAATCTAAAAAGAAAAGTGTTATCAGGCAAAGAAAAGGTCAAGTTTAAGACTAATTTTGTGGGATACTTTAGGGACAAATAGAGAAGTGAAATTAAATTTAGGCCAGAAACAGAACAGGGGAAATAATAAACTAATATACCAAGAAAATAGGATAAAAAAATATAAGGTCTTAGGAAGAGTTTAGCAGTTCAAATCAAGACAGAATTTATTCTGGGAAGAGTTAAGTGGAGCCTTAATTATGTGACTTTGAAGATGAGGGCTTATTTTTTTGGTTTGTTGAATTTATTTGTTAAGTTTGAGGTTCCTTTTGTTGTTGGGAGGGGTTTTTTGTATGGATTTTTTTTGGTTTCCCCCCCCACCAACTGGTTTCATTAAGCTCTGTTCTGGAAAGGACAGAAAATAAACATCCCAAATTCACTTTCTACATGCCACTCACAAGTGAGCAGGTCTGTTCTATACCCCCTAAAGTCATTCCTTTTCCAGGCTGAAAAATCCTTTTTTATTTCCCATATTTGATTATCCCTGGTGTGCTTCGTGGAAAACTGAAATTCTTTGAACAAACAGACATAAAATCCCTGGAATTACACTCTGTCTGTCAAGTGAATGCATCTTAAATGAGACCTGAGATGTTTTAAGCCAAATGAGTTGGGTGTGAAGAACAGTGAAGTCACAACAGCCTGGACAGAACAAATGGAATTGTGCTCAGAGTGGCCCAGCCTGGCTCTCCCCAAGTTTTCCAGAGCACAAAGCAGGCTCTCCAGCCCACCCAGAATGCCAAGCCACTGCTATCAAACTGTGCAGGAGATAAATCCTCCCAGCTAAGCACAGAAATAAATGACATATCAGAACTGTTAAGCTCCACAGCTGTGAGAGTGGTGCTTTAAAAATGAAGCACATAAACCATCCTGGAGAGGAGTTTGATAATGATCCCACAGTCACAGTCCAAAAGGCTGCCTGCTCAACAGAACCTTCTGGGGACTTGCACAATGCTTTCCCCAGCTTTAGGGTCCCTGTTAGGCTCAGGATTACAGCTGCTCTGGCCAGGACATGTGGAGAAAGGACAGCAGCTTAAGAACCTTTATGTTGAAGCTGAAGGCTGCCAGCAATACACAAATATTGCTGACAAAATCTAAAATTTTAATTTTGGATTGAACCACCTGAATCCTGCTTGTGTCCAGTGAAAAGCCACCTGTGCTGGTTTGTAATCATCACTGCTCTGCAGGGCTGACCTGACCATTCAAATCATGGGAATCTATTTGGAAGGATGATTGATTTCAGTCTTTTAAATAGACCCCTCATCCACATAGGAATTGAAAGAAAAAGAAATAAAAGCTTGACAGTGAGCTGCCTATTCAGCTCCCCATGCTTATTTCTTTCCTGAAAGGGTAGATAATTGAAAATTGCAATTTATCTGTCTTGGAAAAAAACCCAGAAGAAAGCAGGAGCTGTGATACAGCCTTACTAATAGCACAGTCAAGACACGTAGTTACACTGTGCTTACCTCATCTGCATTGTTTTCATTTACTTAATTTCAATTAGATTGCAAATTATACAGGGATTAAGGTGTTTCTGCTGTGTGACCTATTCAATTTTGCAGTCAATTGATTTCTACTTATTTAGTAAGTGTTTGGACATTAGCTGCCATGGAAGTTGGATTTGCACTTGAAGTCGACTCTCCAGCATGGCGAGATGCTCACAAGTTTTGTTCCTCAAGAACATGATGGAGGAAACAATAAGGTGCAGGGAAGGACCTGGATGAAGATCACCTATAGCAGGATTTAAGTCATCAATAGAATAATTAGGTAAAAGCAAACACCATATGTATATGTATAGTAGGACATGTTAACAAAGCACTTTGCAAAACTCTGTGTTATTCTTCCACTCCCTCAGGGTCTTAAGATAAAGATTTAGTTTCAGCATCTTTTAGCATCTTCCATAAAGATCTTTCCACAAAGATCTGTTCCAGCATCTTTCTTCAAAAATACTGATGAGAAAACACTAATGAGGCACAGATTCAAAGAGAACAGAGAAAAGTGTAAACTGCTCAAGCAAAGGGGAGGAGAAAGGGAAAGGCTGGCCCAGAGTTGTTCAAGCCAGAGAAGAAAGTTCCAGGGGAAAGGGAGATGGGAGGACATGACAACAGTCTTCACATACAGTATTCTTTTGCAGGCAAGAGCAATGATTACTTACATCTCTGGTCAATACAGCAGCAAGAGGATTAAGCTGCAGCAAGGAAGAGCTGGGTTAGACATCAAAATAATGTTCCAGCTACTGAAGTACTGAAGGAGCTCACTGAAGCAGTTTAGTTTCTGTCAGTAGATCTTTAGCAGTTGGACATGCAGCTGTCAGAAATGACAGAGAGTTCGTCTGGATTCTCACAAGGGGCAGAAATAATGAATGGCCTTCTGAGGTTTTTTCTGGTTGTATGAGAACCTACATAATAATAATCTCCTCTGCTGTACATTCCTGAAAATGCTGAGGGCAAGTTCTCTCCTACGCAGGGAGATTTTAAGGAACCTAGAATGATCCTAACATTTTTAAAACTAGGTGTAGTGAAAAAAGAGTCCCTGCTGGCAAGCCAGAGACCTTGATTTGTTATTGGCAGAGATGGCACAAGTGAGTGGGGCAACACTGGGATGGTAGAGTCAGTAAGCACTCCCCCTCTCTTTGCATCTTATCTTGCTGAAAGGCCAAGTTTCTGCTGACTTCTCACTTCATCATTGGTGAGAAGCTAAAAATTACATTAGCATAATTAATGAAGAAGTTAAGAGGGATTCTGGATACTCTGATGAAGTGTTTAGAGTGTTCAGTGGGACACCAGTGTCAAGGGCAGATGTGTGAAGGGAGAAGGTGCTTCAGGATCTGGTGTCAGGCTTTAGTGCTGTGCAGCAGGAATGTGGCCAGAGGAAGAGCAACCCTGCCCTTTCTCAGGAGCATTTACAGCCGGGTCTCACTCAGAAAGCAAGAGCAGCTTTATCTCAGCTGCTGCCATACTGCTCATAGCACGTAAGGGGAATAAAACCTGGCACCCCATCCCCTCCTGTGTCTCTACAATTGCAGTTTTCAGGATGGAGGAAGTTTGGTGATACCAGCTGCATTCCCTGTGTCCCCCCTGGCAGCAGTGGCTGCACAGAGGAGCATTTGTCATGGATATACAACCCCCAGTATGGCCAGGACACAGCAGGGTAGGGGAACACTGCTGCACTGCCTCCTCCGTTTGAAATGCGACACAGGGAGAACCTGCCATATCTTCTCCAAAAGTGTATTGCAAATTTATTTTTTTCTTTTCTCCAAGTAGAATTTTCTTCTATTTCATGGGAACTTCAATCCTCCCCTTACCCAGCCCAACTGTCCAAGTCAGAGCTATTGTGGCATCCCTTGCCAAAAGCCATCAGGAAAACCCTCGCTGGTGGCTGCAAGAGGCATTTTTTAAGTTAACGTTTGTGCTTGCTGAACATGCCTGATATTAACTCAATTTGCATTGCTCTTGTTTAGCCTTGCTGTTTAGGGGGTTGTTCTAACCTGCTCTGTGGATTGAGGGGACATGTTTGCCACAAAGCATTCCAAGAAAATATTGATCCAAATTAGTATTCTAGGCCACAGCTTTAGTTGTATTTATTTTTTTGCTTACTGAGTTTGCAAAGCATAGAAATAGCAATCCTCCACTGTTTCCATCATGTTTACTTTCTTGTTATATATGTTTGCTCTGTTTTAGGGTTTTACCTTTTGATTCTTATTTTATTTTTAAGAGTCAGGGCACAGTTTCTTAAAAGAAAAGCAATCAAACAGGGGCACAGATACTGCTCTGCAGATTAACAGATAATGAAGAGTATATTTGTGTAAAGGACATGTTTTTATGTGCCTCATCCTAAAAAACACTGCTGTCAATATGAATGCATTCAGCTTATCCATGGAAATCAGTACTTGACAGGAAAGGGATCTGAAAGGGAGCAGATGATTCCACTGTTCTTGTTAAGTGCCTTAAATGTGATCTAAAGGAATTATGAGCAATTTACTCATGCAATACCAGAATGTAGCAATAGTGCTGCTAAGTGAGCATTTAAGAAGAAAAACAAAGCAGAATGATTTAACAGGAAGGCCTTTGAGAAGAGCATTGAGAGGAAGAGCATAACATAAATCAAGAAGCTCCCATATAAAAAGCAGCAAAGAAATGCAGTGAAGCAGTGAAGAAATGAAAGTAAAAATATTCAAGAAATATATTCAAATATTCAAGTTGATACCCTTTTCTCCCCCAAGCCTTATTCCATGATGAATATCCCCACAATACTTCCAGCTAGGAAATCACTCTTTGGATGCAGACCAGGAGGTGCAATGAGTCAAACAGAAACAGTCAGGGAGGAGAAAAAAAAATACTGAAAAATCCAGTGGCTTTGCATAATGTATATCCACAGTCAGCAATGGGGTGATTGATTTCTGACCCAAAAGGTAAATATAAATAAATAAAGATCTAAAATAGTTTCTCTTACTCAAAGACAAGTTAAATATAAATAGAACAAATAAATTATTATTACTATTCTGACTTTGAGTACCAGAAATGATACAGTAACTTCAGTGAGTTTTCCCCATTAGAAATAGAATTTGAAAATAGCAATGAACCACAAAACCCTGGATGTGCTGGGCCTCTGCCCAAGAGCAGCAATACTCATTAGTGCCGAGTGATGCAGGTTCTGTGGGTGCTGGGGGAGGCACATCGCCCAGGCTGGGTTCCCAGGCACTCCCACATCCAACAGGACATCCCTGAGCAGCCATGCAGGAGCAGAGGCACAGGAGCCCTGTGCTGAGGCAAAACACACTTTTAGGGGTTACCCTGCAGAAAGCCACGCTCTGACTGAGCAGGAGGAAAGGGCTTCAAGCTCCTAAAGCCTCTCAGAGTCACTCAGAGACAAGCAGATTCCTTGTTATGAACAAAACCCCAGAATTTCCTCATGTTAATGTTATCTGTTCTAATGGTAAAAGTTAAAGTTCACAGTTTCTGTAATGTGTTGTATTATGTTACCAAAAAAGCTGTAAAACCCCCTGCTACATCCCTAGTTAATCAATCCTGTTACCCCCTACCCCCCCAGTGTTTCTGTAATCCCCTTTTTTCCCTTTCATTCCACGGGGTAAAAAAAATACTGCCACTGCCCTCACGGACCAGCAACAATGGCGGGC
>VYXF01009253.1:306482-345732 GCA_013397295.1 Polioptila caerulea | reverse complement strand
TGCCTGAGGGCAAAGCTGCCTGCACTCCTCCTCCTCTGTGCCGTCCGAGGGAGCAGTGGTGGTGTGCGCGACCCCTCGAGCCCCCACCCCAGAGCTGATTTCTTAATAAAGGCTATAAAAAGGAGCCTGGGCTCTTGGCCCTGATTATGTCATTCCTTAAAGTGTTTGCTTGATCATGGCTAGGAAATTCTGTGCAAAACTGGCCTCTTGGAGACTGCAGTGGTTTAGTGCCTTCTGCTGAGCCCTGGCTTTGTGACCTGAGGACTCCCTGTGCTTGTAGGAAGCCTGGCTGCCTCTCCAGTGCAACTGGGGTTTAGCATGGCAACTCAGGCTCAAGATACCTCCAGTCCTGCAAGCCTAAACTTGGGCAGAACCACAGAACCACCTAGGTTGGAGAAGGCCTCTCACATTGCTCAGTCCAACAATCAGCTCAGCCCCACTGCCATGCTCACCCCTGAACCATGTCCTCAGGTGTCCCCTTGCTTTGTGACACTGCCAGGGATGAGGGCTCCAAATCTCCCTGGGCAGCCCATTCCAGTGCTTGAAAACCCTTTCCATGAAATTTTTTTCCCTAATATCCAATCTAAATTCCCCTGGCCCAGCCTGAGGCCGTTCCCTCTGCTCCTGGCCCTGTTCCCTGGGGGCACAGCCCGACCCCCCCGGCTGTCCCGTCCTGGCAGGAGCTGTGCAGAGCCACAAGGGCTCCCCTGAGCCTCCTTTGCTCCAGCCTGAGCCCCTTCCCAGCTCCCTCAGCCCCTCCTGGGGCTCCAGCCCCTTCCCAGCTCCGTTCCCTTCCCTGGGGACACTCCAGCCCCTCCAGGGCGCTCTGGCCAAGAGGGGCCCAGAGCTGGACACAGCCCTCAGAATCACAGAATATTCTGCATTGGAAGGGACTCTCAAGGATCTTGCACCAATGAAAGACTCTTAGCATGGGTAAGAATAGAAAATAGGGATGAAAAGCAATAGGAAATGAAAGCAGCAGTGTAGAAGTGATGCACACAGCGTGTGCAATGTGCAGGTGGGGCACAGTCCCTACACACAGGTCACCTCCTTGGAAATCAGGGCCGTGGCAGGGACATGGACAGGGATATTAGACCCAGCTTTCATTCCAGAATCTACAATGCCAACAGTGTGAGTGAGAGATGGGCCCCAGCTGGAGCAGCTCTGCAGAAAGCTGCGGTGGGGGCTGAGCCCTCAGGCCGTGCCCATCCCTGCTGGGCTCACTCTGCCACTGCCATGGGCACATTCCTGCTCCTCCTGCTCTTTGCAGGCTCTTTTTCCACCGTGCTCAGAGCACACACGCTGCTGATAGCAGGCTCTAACCTTCCACTTAAGATCATTTTACTGGGTAAACTCGAGTTTTCTGCACCTTCACAGAATGAGTGCAGCTTGTGAGGAGGGCACGGTGGTTCCTTGCCACCCTGGAAGGAGCACACCTGGATGAAAGCAAACAGTGAAACGGGCCCTGGAGAACCCCGAGCACTTCCAAAGGCAGCAATCAGGAATTCCCTGGGAGCTGAGCCACCCCGGTGAGACAATCCCACCCCAAAGGCAGTGTGGGTCTGTGGCTTCACACGCCACGTGAATTTCACAGAACACAAATCTTCCCAATTTCACACAATTTCCCAGCAGTTTTATCAGCTTGGTTCGTGCTCTATGCAAATGCTTTCACTACTATCTTACCTTTCATGATGTGTGATTTTGTTTGCCACATGATTTCTTATAATCCAAATAAAACATGGCAATAAAACATGACATCTTTTCACATTCTACTTTCATTTCATCTTTTTTAATAAAATTGGACAGATTTACCTCATTTGGCATAGCACCAAGACTATGGGTGGCCTCAAACTAAAAAAAAAACCCAAAAGCTTCCCAAAATCAGAGAATATTTCAGAGTATAAAGGAGACCAAGCAAATTTTTTAAAAAAACTACATTAGCTTTATGCAAAACATGAGTTAGATGTTCAGATCTGACAACATATATCTAATATAAAACATCTAATGCATGAAAAAAAATCAACACATCATCCTATTTTGCCCATATGAACATTTCATAACTAAAGCTGGTTTGATAAATATTAATATTCAATTTCTTTTCACTTACTAAAACGTCAGAAACCCACAAGATAGGAATTTTGTTAAAGTCCAAGAAGATAAAATTCCCTCATTCAGGGAAATCTGGAAATTATAGAGTGAGGCTTTTTCAAACAAAAAGATAAATTTAAAATATTGTAATTTCTGATTTATTTGTTAGTTTTATACTGAAAGGAATAATAAATCTTCTAAAAACTTAAGTTGTGTAAGTATAAAATCAGGTTAAAATATCAAATAAGTAATATTAATAACGATTATGTATTCTCATCCTGTGAGTAAGAAAAAAGATTTTTCTTTCCATGTTGTAGATCCATCCCTTTTACTTGGAAAATTCCTTGTGAAAAGGAAAATTTCCCAGCTGTGGACTCTGCCTCTCAGGTTTGTTTTTTGAAGCCCAGCTGCCAGGAACTCCAAATGATAGGTTCATATTAAAGCACAGCAGCTTCACTTGGATCATTGTTTTTTTTCCACAACTCTCATCCTCACACACTGCTGAAAGGAAGCAGCAAGAAGCTGCTGATATTATTTTCCAAAGTAAAGATCTGTGTGAATAGCAAGTGCTGACCCCTGGGGCCTCTCTCTCCTCCCCACCAGCACCTGTTGCTCCTCAGAGGCAGCATTTGGGTTGCTGCCCCTAAGCCAGGGTGTGGATTTTTAAGCCACATAAATACATGGTGCTCGTCAGGAGAGACTGCAGAACACTCAGACAGGCTTCAGCTCTGCAGCCCCCTAAATGATCCAGCTCTTAGCAGTTTTATTTTTCTTGTTTAACAAAAACAATCCCTGGCTCGTGTAGCATGAATAACCTTCCTAAGGATGGCTTAAAGCCCCAGTGTAATAAAGTACTCATCCTACTGCAATGATTACAATGTCATCTACTCCATTTCTGCATGAACAGCCTAAATTGTAAGTGATTACAGCATTGCTTGCAACGTGCTGGGTTTTTTTTTTAACTAAGAACATTCTCATGCTTGGGGGGTAGACACAGGAAAAGGCTGCAGAGCAGAGGTCACTTAGGACAAACCCAGGTGCCAACTGCATTTCAATATCTCCATCTTTGTGTGCAGTCTCCTGCTCCAAAAAGCTTGGAGACACCAATTAACTGCTTTTGTGGTTTTGTTGTTGCAGTTTTAATGTTTTTTAATATTCCTAGCCAAGGCCAGGAGTTGGAATTTGATGATCCTTGTGAGTCCTTTCCAACTCAGGATATTCTATCATTCTGCGATTTACATTCTAAATTTAAACTTAATATGTAATATTGTGCTTTCAATTTAAAAGGTGATGTTGAATGAAAAATCATAGGATCACAGAATAATAGAAAGTTTTGTCATGGAAAGGGACATTAAAGCCCATCCAGTGCCACCCCTGCCATGGCAGGGACCCCTCCCACTGTCCCAGGCTGCTCCAGCCCCAATGTCCAGCCTGGCCTTGGCCACTGCCAGGGATCCAGGGGCAGCCACAGCTGCTCTGGGCCCCCTGTGCCAGGGCCTGCCCACCCTGCCCTGCCAGGGAGGAATCCAGTGCTTCAATCAAATTCTTTTAGAAATGGGTTGTTATAAAATACTGGAAGCCATTCTTTCAAAAATTCTCGATCAGCACCCACTGCAATGTTTTCATGATTATTTCCAAAGGTTTTGCTGCTAATGGAATTCTGTGAGAGGGCACTGGACTGAGCCAGCTGCTCTCAGCACTGTCCACACACGTTCTCAGAGGTTCCCCTCCTTGTGCTACATTCTGCCTGCATCCCTGACGTGTCAGTCCACGTCACTAAATGCCCAGGATTTACATGGCTCCCTGTTGTGCAGCCTTTTCAAAGCTCAATACCTAACAACAATGGAATTTTTTCAGTTTATGTCCACAGTGTTCTGTGATGTGCAAACATTCCTGGAAGTGAGGAGATGCATTTGATGAATGCAATCTCTTACAGAACATACTGATGAAAATCAACCTCCAAACCATCATTTAACAATAACTAAAACTGTTCAGAATTAGAGAATATCAAGCTACAGAGAATGATACCCAGTGTTGGTTTAAAAACAGTACCTTCCTAGTCCAGTTCTCTTAGAATATCCAATGGCCAGTTTTAGACCAGGCCTGCACATCTCTCTGCATGCAGGCTGTTATCACCATGTGCACATATCTCCTCATTTAGGCTCACACATATTTAGATACCAGCAGCTGGAGAGAAGTAGTATTAGGCAATTCCTTTGATCTGGCACACATATTAAATGTATCTAAACTGCATGTTTGTTATGAAAGGCAGCATTTTATGCAGCTCAAAGTATGTTTACATGATTTAACATTTGTTAACTTCCCATTCTGCAATTTAGCTGCTAGGACAGTATCTCTGACAGGGCCACACTAGTGCTCCAGCTCCATCTGTTAAATATAGGAAATTTCTTCTGATGGGGACACTTTGGGGAATGATCACATCATTATTTTTCTATACTAGTATTTTCACAATTGGCAGGTGAGCCACGTATTCCCTCAAAGCCCCTGCTGCCCGTTGGGCACAAACTAAGCACTAAAATTGTATCTCTAAGATAACTGAGATGCAGCACTCAGACACAGAATAACCATTATTCCATGCTGTTCCAGACAATTGTTTCCTGAAGGACTCCAAGGTGAAAGGACCACAATGACATAATGACCTTCAATTTAGAGTGCTTTAAACATTCAACAATTTCTATGTTGCTGCATTTTTCAGCAGTGGTAAGAAACATTAATTAAAAAAAAAATATTAAATTCTAGGTCAGTGTTTATTTCTTGGAAGGATTGGAAACCTTCCAGGTATTTCAGCAGTTAAAATGCAGCAGTTGCTCTATTAAAATTTGGTTTTGAGGGTCAGTCACGTTATCATGAAAGAGGTGAAATAACCCTGAATTGACCAAGGGACATCTGTAAAATGCTTTTCACAGACAATCCAGGGAAATGATCATTAGCTGTGGCATAGCTGTGTCTCTACTATAAGTGGGAATGGGACCCATGTGGAAATCACCCTTCACCTGGCAGTGGTTTTCCCTTAGGTTCTCACTAGTTCCATGGAAATTACCTGGAAAGAGACCTTGTCATTAACACTCATAAATTATCCAAAAGGCTTGAGAAAAAAACACCCAGAGCATGCTAAGGTGGCAATACAGAAACTGTGAGACAGAAATCTGTTTGGAAAGCTCTCTGTACAAGGCAACATTTCAGTCCTTTTCTCGAGTTAAATCAAAAAGTTTTTCTGAATAAGGACAAACATTTCAGTCCTTTTCTCAAGTTAAATCACCAAGTTTGTCTGAATAATGACAATATATTGAGAAGGAAATGTTAAACCTAGAAGGCAACTATGAATACAGTTGTCTAAATAGGAATGTCAAGTCTAGTTAGTCCAGAGTTTGTGGGAAAACTTATTTTTGGTTTCTCTTTACTATGAAAAGTGAAACATTGGCTGACAAGAAAGAGTATGAAATGAAACAAAGCACTGATACTGTGCTGTGTGATTTAATGCCAGACAGCCTCCGGCTCAAGCCCCAGAAGCATTTACCCAAAATGCTATTCCTCATGGAGGCAGGGTGGGAATGTCTCTAAAACATTTCAAAAGTGTGCCCTGCCCTCAACCAAGATGAAAAATGGTGGAATTTTCACAAATTGGCAGGTGTGTGCTGTGGAATGATGGAATCAGTGGAATCAGCCTCACTGCAAGCGATTTCTGTAGCAGGGACCTCACCACAGACATAAGCAGGTGTTGATGCAGAGAGGTTACAGAAAATATTCCAGGGAAATAGAGGAGACACCACTTCAGGGCCCTGCTTCTCTGTCAAATCCAACCTGACCAGTTCATGGCCCCCAGCAGAAACAATTTAAACACTAATTTTTTTAACCTTCTGGGCAAAAATAATTTATGAAGAGTTTCTAATGATAGAACCATAGAATCATAGAATTATTTTGGAAGGGGACCTTGAAGATCATCTATTTCCAACCCCCCTGCCAGAAGCAGGGACCCCTTCAACTAGATTCAACATTTAAGAAGCAGTAAATGAAGGAGACACCTGCCCAAGAACTGGTATCTGTCTATTGTTTCAAAAGAGAGGCTTTAACTAGACCAGCTCTTCAACATTCACTAATCTTTAAACTGAAGACTTCAGAACTGGCAAAAAAACAAACTATGAAATAATCATTGTCTACCTGAGAGCAGCCCAGGAGCCAGCTCAGCCAAGGAGAGGAGGAAGCAGAGATTTTTTTGAGGTGTTAGGCACAGAAAACACCGTGCTGCCAGAACTGCTGGAACCTCTCACAGAGGGCTGTGCTTGTGGTGTGCCTACCCAGGCAGGAGCCCTCCAGTCTCAGCCTTCCCAAACACTGGGGCAGAAAGTCAGGCAGGGAATGCAGAGTCCCCAGGAAGGTGTGGGCAGGGAGAACTGCCTGCAGTGTGTCCAGACCAGGAGGGAGCACCCAGACAAGGCACAGAGTAGAAAGATCAGGAAGATGAAGCATCACTTTGGTTCAAACCCCAAAGGGTTCTGTGAGAACAGACCAGGTCTTTATCAGGATACACTGCATCTCCTGAGTGCAGGCAGGGGAATGGAGAGCTGGAGCAGCACTGATGAAAAGAAAAGATGTAGTTATCCATAGCAGGATTGCTGGGGATGTTCTTCAGAGAATTAAAATCCAAACAGAAATTTGCAAAGGCAACAAAAAGGCATGTGAGTGAGGATCTATGCAAAGGAATTCTGCAAGCAAATTTCAGTGCAATGCTACCTACAGCCACCAAAGAATATGGAAGTCCAAAAGGAATACAATTATTGCACAGATTGTCCTCCCATCCAAGGAGTAAAAAGAGAGAGTTATAATTACAGCCAACCCAACTTCAATTGCTTGACAGATTTTGAAAAAAAATTATTAAATAATCAATTAATAATCACCTACAGGACAATAAAGTGATGGAAATAGGCAACACAGATTTGTCAGGAGCAACCAATTAAATTTCCTTCTTTACAGGTAACTGGTGTAACTGATAAGGCAGAAGCAGCAGATGTAATACAGCCCCACTTCTACAAAGCTTTAAATACTGCTAAGCATGGAACCTCCATTGGCAAGCTAGGGAAATATTACCTGCATGGAAAAAACCCTTGAGCTAAATCCTTAATTAATTTAAAAGATATGTTCAAGGAGCAATTACCAATATTCTTATTTTGAGCTGAAAGTGGCATTAAGATGGAAATTCACAGGAGTCCACTCAAGCAATATCTAAATTATCCTCCAGTGAAGAGGGCCAGGGGAAAAGTGCAGGGGAAAGAAGGCAGGAGGACATGCAAGCATGGATCTTTGTGACCCAAAATGATCTTTACAAGCTGGAAACAAAGGCAATAAAGACCTCTAGGATGAAATTTGGTAAAGGCAGATTCAAGTCATTGTGAGTGGGATTAAGTCAGGAAGTGCACCAAGAACAGCTAACAAGAAAAGGGTCAGATGGCAAAACTGAAGAAGAGAGGACATAGAATTTAACCAGCAGGAAAGCACCCCAACTCCTAAGATCATTCTTGAGGCACAAGCAGGACTGCAAAACACAGGCAAGTGTGAGCATGAGCCAGGTTCTGAGATCCCAAAATAGATGGTGTCAAACTTCAGGCTCTACAAGGGGGAAACAATAAAGACAATAGATTTTAGAACATGACAGATAAAGAGCAGCTGAAGGAACTTGATGCATTTGATTTACAAAAGAAAACATTAAAGCGAGATGCATGAGAGACTTACAATGCAGAAATCTGCAAAATGACAGTCATCCTAAGCAGGGCAGGAAAAAACAAATGACAGGCATTATAATTTGGTTCAAAGATTTACTTTAGATATTAGGAAAAGTTTTCTGATTAAAAGAGGTACTAAGTCTTCAGAGATTTCTAGAAAGGCTGCAGAAACCCTTTTGATTTGTTGTTGCTATAAACACATTAGACAAACAGCTATTTTAGTGCATGATTTCTTATAGACATCTTAGCCTTAATTTTCCAGAGTTAATGGATAATTTTGCTACAGTCAGAACAACTCTAGACCACCAAAAGTCTAAACAAACTGAAGAAATTATTTCTAAATACTTAGAGAAAAATGAATCTTCGCAATTTTAGTGAAAGTCACTAAAAGACATAGAGTAAAACAGATATTCAATTCTAAAGGTGATTGAAACTCATTAGAGGTGGCAAACATTAATACACTGCATATTTTAATTGATTTTGCTTTATTTAGAGAAAACTTTTTTCCCAATAATAATTGACTTCAGATTAGGTTATATAATGGTAAGGACACCTGAGCTTATGTTGTTCACTGGGGTTCATCCCTTATATTCAAAGTCTGATTCTAACTGTAATGAAGAAATATGTGAGAACTTAGTACATCTGACAAAGTACTTCTAAAATCTCCTTCAGATGGAAAAAAAATTGAGCCCCTTTGACATCCAGGACAAGAACTTAATGAACTGTAGATCATCACATGTGGTGACAGCATCCCTGCTGTGGGAGGGAGCAGAGAGGGACAGAAAAATGCATGGGAGAAAACCATTTATTTCCAGTCACTTCACGGAATGGCTGTAATTCAGCCACTGAATCCAATCTAAGTGCCAGCTTCAGGAGCAGAAATTTTCACCTTCCCAGTACAATTGATCATTTATACCTGTTTTGATCAGCAGAGAAAGATATCCAGCCATTGTTTTGCACAAAGAAATGATTTACCACCCAATCCAAACCCTGTCCTTTCCTAAACATCCATGAGCTGGGTCAGGCCCAGTGGCAGGAGGATTTTCAGGCCTGTAGAGAAGCTGCTCAGAACATCTCACACACACTGAGCCCAGCCCTGTCCCTACCACAGCCCCCCTGGCTGATTTATTCCTCCTTGCCAAGAAATCACACTGCTCCCCTGTGTCTGGCCTTTTATCTGTTGGGGGTTAATATAGGTGTTTAATTAATGCCTTTTGTTTATTAAGATAATTGGTGCTTCTTGGAAATACAAATAAGCCACCAAGTAGTTGCTATGAACTTCAAGTAGTATAAAAGGTAGCCTGAGGATAGAAATAATCTCCAGCTCTGTATAGCAGAGAATTGTCTGCTCAGTTTAAACTGGCTCTTTTCTCCTCTCTATTTTGCAGACTATCAACAGGAATTTCTGGGTTTTAGGAACACACAAGCCCTGAAACTTGGATTTTTTCAGGCAAAAATTGCTCCATTGTTGTTATTTCCTGATAAAATGCTGACCGATTTTTGTGCTGCTGTGGTATCCCACTGACAAAGCTGAATGCTTGCATACAAAACCAGAAACAAAACAAATTCTCTTTCTTTTCTGGCTCATGGACCAGCAGGCACATAACAAATAAGTAACATAATGAACAAGCAACGTCGTCGTCCTACTTATTGATAATTATCTTTTACATATCTGAGTAACCTTATGTTCCTGAAGGTGTAGGGATACCCTGGAGGAACAACAGCAAGAATTAACACTCTAGTGCACATGCTAATTAGGATTTAATTAGGGAATTTAAAAAATGCAGAGTGCATGTTTTCCGCAAGTGCAAATTATCAACTTACTGCTTATAGGGTTGGGATTTTTTTATTGCAAATATTATAATTGTCACTTTACATAAAATTCAAGAAATTTAAATTCTATTTCAGTTTTTAGGAAGAAATAATTTTTCCTCTGGCACATTTGCATCCATTATAATTCTTGTAACATTCTATCCCAATTTATAATTTTTTCTACGTTACTAATTCAGCATGAAAGATATTAAATTGCTTTTCTTTATGCTATTACAATGTACACAGGATGTTCCCTACAAATTGCACTATAACATTTTCCTTCAGCCTTGGCTGTTCATCTGAATAACAGTTATGACTGTGGGTCAATGAAACTATTCCTTCAAAAAAGGAGAAGGGTGCAGACCTTTCTGGGTTTATTCTTTTCCCATGAAAAAAAGCAAAATGAAAATGCCAAGTTCTATTTTAACACAGCAGTGCTTTCCCCTCCTGCTCCCACCTTTTTCTCCCAAGCAGATGTTCCACTTCATTCAGAGGCTGGAGGGATCCTCAATAGTCTGGGAATTTTGACCCTGATCTAAAACTGCACAGCACTGACAGGAATTCTTACAATCCTTTCCCTGCATTTGGCCATTCTCTGCATCTGCTCACTGGAAAATCCACACAGGAGACAAATAAACATGCAATAAAAGCAAATTTTAAAGATCTGTCTAGCTGGGCTCTGAGAGAGGCTTCTGGCTAGGGAGTTCCTAATGACTATTTCTGAACAAGATGATTAAAGTGTTAAGAAAACTCAATTTGCATCAGTATTTTAATTCTTTCTAAACAGACCCTTTAAACAAAAGGTAATCTTGTCAAACACCTTTCCCCCTTAATTATTAATGCTAATTGCTGCTATTCATTGTTTTTTTTTTTCAAAATCAAGGCTTTTCCAATGTGCTTCCTTTGCTGTTTCTGGATGTGTTTTTCAGCCCCAGAGCTCAGTGAACCCTCAGCCTGTCCATGGTGTATGATTTGTGTCATGGGCAAGCCAGCATGGGAACACCCCTGAGACTTCCCACTCTCCCACTTTAATTCCTGGACACCTTTAGCACCTACCAATTAGACTCCAGCACAGTTAACATCCCTGCAAGAGACCCCATCCTCTCATTCACTGTGGGTCTGGCTGGATGGGGAGAAAGCAAATAATGCCTAACTTTATAGAATTTTGGGATTGAACACCAGTGAGGGCACTGGTGGCACAGCCTGTCAGAACCACCAAACCACGGCAGGATTGCTCAGGACACAGGAAACCCCTCTGCACCACGAGTCCAAAGCTCATTTGAGTCAGCAGTCACCACCAACGCTGAGGAGCAGGGTCAGTTTAGGGGTTGGAATGGCCACACTGACTCAAAGGGTTAAAAAATTAAAGAATTAGAAATGTAGCCAGCAGGGCTACATAGCAGGGCCTAGCATAATAAGAAGATCAAAGAAGAAATGAAGGGTTTAATCATTAATACACAGGTATAGAACAAGACAATCTATCATGGATCTGACATGTAGCATTGTAAGAAATCAGAAAACCAAGACTTTCAGTGCTCAAAGCCAAGGAAAGGGCCTGGACCATAACCTAGGGGTCACAAAGACCTGCCAACAGGACAAAGTGGGGAGGAAGAGTCTTTACTTCCTCCCACACCAGCACTGACTCAAATCAAAAGGACCAGCACCTCAATTAAAGAGAGAACTGCCCAGCTGCAACAGACATCCAACTAATTTACACACAACACAGGGATGGGTGATGAACATGTACAGGCCTGTTAGGGAACTTTATGAATATGTGTAATTTTGGAAATAAATAGAGAAAAGATAGAAATAAATAGATAGATAAATAGAGAAAAAATAAATAGATGTGCTTTGTAAACTCAGCACATCTTTAGGATGATAGCCCTCTGTGCTCCAGGGCTGAATAAACATCTCAGCTTTCGACCTCAAATTAACTGAAAGAATTTTTGTCCATCACAAACCTTTTGTGTTTCAACATTTATTTTCTTTGTTTTCATAGCCTGCATTTTTATCAATTTGCTGAACCAAGATCTGAAAAACTGAAAATTAAACGAAAACCAAGGAAAAAACCCAACCAACCAACCACAGACCAAACAAGGGGGAGATACTTCAATGCTCTGATGCTGCATTTAGTTGTCTGAGTGAGTTTTTGTGCTGATATTTAGGCAGGTCATTTCTGTTCTGCATCACTGAAGTCATCAGGTTATTCCTGGTGGGATGGGGAGAGAGCACCTGAGCACACAAGCACTCAGCACAACTGGATCAGCCAGAAAGGAAACAGCACCTACAATTAACTGGGAGATGCTGATGACATATTTTTGTGGTAAAAATAATTCATCTAACTTCAGATAGAAATACTTTTTCTTAAAACAAGACAACCAACCAAGCAAGGAAACAGCAAAAAAAAAAAAAAAAAAAACTAAAACCCAAAAAAAAACTCCAGAAAACCCCCACAACAAAAAAAACCAACTTAAATCCTCAATTTCTCCTTTGTCATAAAAATGGTTGATCTACTCTAAAGTGATCTGAATACACACTTCCTTCAGTGCTTATTAGGAACAATCAAAACATTCCAGAAAACACATCAGAAGGGAAGATTTCTGACCTTTAGTAGCCACCAGATGCAAGAATAAAATTATTATTTCTGAAGATCATGCCCCATGTAAAAAGTAAGTGAAGCACAGTCTTAAACACTGTGATTTTGTCTCAGTGAAGTTACATTTAAAAAATAATAGATGCTTAAGGAACTGTCTGGCAGCATGGATGCACTGTTAAAGGACAGCCCAGCAAAAAAAATGGGACTTCAAACTTTGTTTAGTCTTCCCTTTGCTTTCATTCAGCATTCAGGTTCACCCTCACTCAGACGAGATTATAACATAATAATAGGCAAGAGCTAATAAATTTGTGCTCTCAGTACATCACTCAGCTGTCTCTGATATCACAATATTTAAAGGATCTATCACAGCATGAAACATTTCAGCTAAATCTTTGTAACAATTGCAAATTAAATCGTTTAAAAACAGTTTTATAACCCACTTCCTTCCAAACACTTTTCCTTGCCAAAAGCTGGACTGAATTTCAAGACAACATATAGGAATATGATAAAAACAGCAGAAAAAGACAAAGTTTTTATTAAAACATTGTTTCAGGAAAGACTTTAAATGAGATTAAATTTAGCAGATGTTTGTAGTTAATTAGTAGGTCAAGAAGTTTCATGAAATGTTTCAAACCACATGAAATTTAGCAGATGTTTTGTAGATAATTACTAGGTCATTTAAAGAAATATTTACTTTTTGACTATTCACCGTGTGTTCAGTAAAACAGGTGTTTTGATTAGCACTTCAAAGCAAGACCAGGGATAGGCTTTATCTTGTAGAAATTGAGTTTATCCTGCTGAAATACCAAAATGCTGCCAATTGAAATATTGAAATATAAGATGCAGCTTTTTACAGAGATGCTGTAAAACATTTGAAAACATCAGGTCAAGAACTTTGACAGCTGGTAAGGCAGCCTGCTGCATTTCCAGTGACATCCCCATGGAGCACAGCACTGGCTGTCTCCAAGTCACAGTTTCATCTGCAGCCAAACCAGTGGAGGGCAACAAGAGCAGAAAATAAGAAGGGTCTCCATTTCTTCCTGGAGCAACTCGTCCTTCTCCAGTAACTCCTCCAGGAAGCCTGGCAAGAGCAGCTTTGGGTTAAATTTGTAGGCTATAGGGGAAAGATGGCATTTCTTGTCAGGACCAGAGGCTCTTTCTCTCCCTCTCCAAGGAGAACATCAGGGATTCAGCTGGGGGTGAAATTCAGGCACGTTCCAGGCAAAGCCCTGCTGTAGAGACTGCAGTAAATGCAGTTTTATTGACAGATCTCTGAATACCACTGGGATACCCCTGCAATAACACAGGGGTTGGTATCACAGCCCAGCACAGGAACTACAGCCCAACAAAAGCAGAGCTGTCCCAAGAGCCCATCCTGGACAAAGAGAGGGAATCCAAGGAACATTCTCATGCTCTGCACAAATTGCTGTGCCAATATCTGCATTCACAGCCTGGCACAAATGTAGGGCTTATACTGGGAGCAGACACTCACCAATATAGAAAAATAACATAAATTATGGCATCACAATTAAGGGGTTTTGTGCAAAGTTTTGCCTTGGAGGATTTCTGCAGAATTTCAGCTGCTTAGGGCAAGTCTGCAGCCTCGAGTATTCCAGAGATACTGAGGCTGTTTCACAGACAATGGAATTGTAGGCACTGGATTTTGGGTTTTCTTACTGCAGCTACAGTGATGCATTTTGTGTTCTGGAGGTGAAGCTGTTAAAATAAGATATATTTGGCTCAACAAGGCTGGTTGTACCATCCAAGTCATCTCCCCATGGCATCTCTAAGTCACATTAAAATCTGGAATCTGCCTTAGAGAGCACCAAGGAGCAGGAATTACTGCTAGGGGACACCGAGAGCTCTGGCAATTTGTGTTGACATTTGTCTTTATCCCACAGCATATTTAACACAGATTAACCCCTAACCTAATCACTTCAGCCCACTCCGTTATCTAAAATTCTGCAAATAGTTGCAATGACTGATTTCACAGCATTTCAACAAAGGGTTCAGTGGAATGTAAGGTTTTATAAATCTTAAATTATAATTTGATTCTGCAAAACAAACTTCATGTTTTTTGGGGTTTTTTTTAATGCAGTAGGGAATTTTCCACAAGTAAGACTTTTTTCTGGCACAAACAATGTAAAAATGAGGAATTTAAACACAGAAGATACAAAATTCCTGATGCAGATTCCATTAAAAAAAGGAAGCACTGTTTCACCAACTTCAGCTGGAGGGGGTTGCCCATTCCCAGACTGTACAGGACTGGACCTGGAGCACAGGAAATATGAGACAGGAGCTTCTGTGCTGGCAGAAAAAGGAAACACCACAGTGAAATTAAGTTTAACTTCTACAAAGAAAGTAACAAGAGCTAAGTCCAGAATTTAAGGTTTTTTTCTTTCTTTGTAGTACAGGAGACTGCAGAGAATGCTGCACACAAAAATCAATCCACTGTTAGCAACAACACATCTCTGCCTCTTACCTTTACTTTCCCCATTCCATTTTCTCAAAATAAGCTGAATAAACATCAGGTTGCACTCCTGTCACTTTTTAAAGCAAGAAATTTCACTTTAACCAGACAGCCAACATTCAGATTCTTTTCTTAAACAAAATATGTGAATTCTAGCTAAAAAAAAAATTAATTCTAGCTCCTCTTAGGCAATAGACCCATTCTATTTAAAGTTATTAAAAATCAAAATATAGGACTGAGTGTTTAAATATAGAGTTTGTAAAGCCAGAAAGAGGCAGCATTTATCTTGTTTGTCATTCCTAATTGACTGTTACCAACCAAACAGGGCATATAATGATGAAGAAAAAAGATAAAAGATGAAGATGAAGATAAAAGATGAAGAAAACTCCAAGAGCTGAGACCATGATTGGAGCATCCCAAGGTGCTCCATGGACCAAGAAGGCAAAAGGAGTTTTCATTCTGACCTGGGTGCAGCAGGGCTTCTGGGAAGAGAATGAAAGTTTGTTCACATCTTACTGAAGAGATTCCTAGAGACTTTTGGGGAAGGCATTGTTCTAGGGCAGTTTGCTGCAGACAAAACTCTGCTATATTCTCTTCCACCAGCCCAGGGCTTATTAGAATTGGACTGGGAACCCTCTCAGTGGTCACCTGAGTGGCCCCAGTCAGAGGGAGGGGACAGGTGACCCAGGTGTCCTCACCAAGAAATGGGTGATGGAAGATCAGAGAGGCTGCTCACAAACAGGAACCAGTGAAAGGCTCCTGCCCCAGTTCACCCATTCCAGATGGAGTACAGACAGGGAAATGAGAATATTTTCTACTTCAGTGACATGCCTCATCCTTAAACAGCCAAGATTTGAGTCCCAGTAAAGATAAGGCAAACTCCTTATTTACAGTGCATCCTAATGAGAGCGCACATCCATTTCCAATAATTTATGCAGGAGGCCTTTTAAATCAATCCTTTTCCTCATCACAGCCTTCTCCATCTCCTTTTTCTTCCTTCCTGGCTCTGCAATTAAGTCATAATGCTGAAAGAGGGATAGATCAACATCCTGGCTTTTCAAAACATAAAGTCCACTTGAATGGAGCAGCTCCCCACTTAGGCTGCTTTCCTGTGGAATGTGGCTTTGGCTACAGGTGAGGGAGCAGCACGTGGTGCTTCCCTTGGTGGGTTTGGATGCATTACTATAAGCCATGGATGCTGATGGACAGCTCACAACAGCTCCACACACAGGATCTCACTTTGCCCACAGACTCCAAAGGAAGAGGCTGTCAGAGCTGCTGTGAGCTCACAGGAGAACCAAACAGAGCTCTGTCACTAAACATGCAGCAGCAGAGAGGGTAGGCACACACTCTGATTCTCATTTGGTTGAAATTTTTGTGCATTTTCTTATGATGTGTCTGTGGTGTGACAGACAGCAGAATGTGCCTTGCATGGCCTAATTTGTGTGCATTGATCACACAAACCCCACTGGCACAGTGCAACCCTCCTGACACTGATTAAACACAAATACACGTCGTGACAACCAACCTGCCCAAGAGTCCACACATTGGTACTTCAGGTAACAACTTTTGGATCTGACTTCCTTCCAGTTACATCTATCCTGGTCTTCATCATGAGATCAAGGATTACTCTCACTATAATAATTCTATTATTATTATTAAAAACAGCCATGATAGTAAAAAGTCCAAATCTAAATTCAACGTTTCTTTCACGTAACTTAACTCCGCACCCACAGTTCCACACCTGTAGCTTTTCAAACAAAAGTCTGAAAAAATAACGTTCCTTCCTGTGACTACTTCTTTAAACAAGTTAACTTAGAAGGAAGGTCATTTCATTTGAGTGCATTTCAGGTGGTTGGGTGTCTGAGCAGCAGATTGCACCACACGAATACTGACCAGTGAATAAAAAATTGAATAGTACAGGGCATAAGGATCTGTAAACTAAATATTTATTTGCAATATTTAGAATCATAGTATACCTTGAGCTGGAAGGGAGCCACAAGGAACATCCAGTCCAGCTCCTGGCCACGCACAGACACCCCAACAATTCCACCCTGGGCACACCTGGGAGCAGCCTCGGGGCTGTGCCCATTCCCTGGGCAGTGCCAGCACCCTCTGGGGAGGAGAACCTTTCCCTGCCCTGCAGCCTGGGCAGGGCCAGCGCCCTCTGGGGAGCAGAACCTTTCCCTGATCCCCAACCTAATCCTTGTGACTTCAGACCTTTACTTCAGCCCAGATTCATACTCCTCTTACCTAGTTTAGACACATGTTTCCAACCATTTTCCTACATCACTGGACTCCCATCTTGTGTGCAGCTGGCACATGTTCCTTTTGCTCTCTCCTGCTCATGATCACGCACTACAAACATTCTTTGCTCCATCACTGTTTTCAGCTTTGTGAGCATTCCCACTCCCACTCTGGGGAGTCTCACAGGGTCCCCCCCAGCCTTCCCCCAGCTGCCAGGCTGCAGAGCTGTGCCCAGGCAGCCAGCATCCTCCCTGCCCAGCTCCAGCTGGCACGCTTCCTTTGGAAAGGAGCAGGAATAATGTGCATCTCAGGAGTTCTGCAGGAGATAATTAATATATTCCTGAAGATCTCTAACTCCTGCCACTCTCTCTTTCTCTGATCAAAAACACTTGTGAAACATTCCCTCACATTTGTGAGTTTATTTATATTAAGCCTGACTACAGGAGATCCAGTTCCTGGGGTCCATTGCATGCAGAATAATACACAAACACACAAAATTCTCCCTTCTATCGTAATATTAAATCTGTGCAAAAGTTTGGGTTTTCTTCCCTTATTGCCTCCTGTTTCACTCCCTTTGAAGGCATTTAGCCAGTGACCAAGCTGACTGTGCTTGTGCTGATATGCTAACATGGGTTTGCGTAAGTGCACAAGGATTTCTTACTCTTCAAACAGGTTTGAAACTCCAGAATCTTGTTTATTCTTTCCAAATGAATGGTGGTAAAGATCCTATAAAAGAGAAAGAAGGCGAGGGGAAGCTGACAAGCTACTAGGTCCAGAGAAAGGTGAAAGATCTGAAAGACTCATAAAAAAATAAAAATACTTTGTAACTTCGTAATGCCATTTCTTCCAGTACACCAGGGAGCAACAAATGCCACTGCAGTGGAATGTAAAGGGGGAGATGGGGATGAGGGAATTTTTGTCACAGGAGAAAGGAAAACAGAAATCCAGTCCTGCAAGGACATCTAAAAATCCCACAGTGCTGCTGGGCAAACAAACCAGAAGATTGAGAAGGTGGTTTTGGGAACACTGGAAAAGTTGAAGAATGGATCGAGACATATAGAATTCTGTTAATGAAGAAAATTACAGAAATCAAACTAAAATTTAGCTTCTTACTGGATTCCAAATTGAAAACTACAGACTGAGTGATTCTTAATCTAAAATGTTATGGTCCAGGAGCTGGAACTGATCAATCAGCATCCTTTCATCTTGGCTGCTGCCATTTCCTGGAAAAGCTGACAACCACAGAAGTCTGGACAGGGACTGTGGCCACATTTTTATTTGGTATTATGCCCTGCCACCTAAAAAGAGCAGATAAACCTGTGAGCACATATCTCTCTGTACAGTGTGGTTCAGTACAGGATCAGTAGCAGTACTGCAACTGAAATTCAAAGCTTGGGCTCAAACCTTCAAAGCTTCTGAAAGGCTATAATTGCCAAAAAGAAATGGCATTATTTCCTTCAGACCAGCTTCTTGACCACTGTTCCATGACCAGCTGTGGGTTTTTGGCAAGTGGCAGAACATTCTAAGACTAGAGGGAGTACAGACTCCTTAAAATGACTTTGTTCTGTCTGAAGAGTTGGTTGACTCAGGTGTGTATGAGAGGACAGAAATATTCTTGGCTCTCAGAAAAAAACCCCTCAGGTTTTGTAAGAACAAAGTAATGGTAGATCATCTCTTTAATTTGCATTACACTCTTCCTGTCCTTGCTATTTTCTGCTGCAGCAAGGCTCTGCCTTCTGCCAGTGAATTGTTTTAATTGTCAGACCAACAAAGAACTTCAGCAAAGCATCCCTGTCAAAGTTCTCCAAAGTCAGTGGCAGCAAACTCTATCAAACTTGTCTCTGGAATTTTTTTTATTGACATTTATTTCCTAGAATTAATTCATTCTCAGTAATTCCAGCTGAAAGGACTATCCATAAACTTGTTCATCTATTCCTCCCAGGTCCTTTAGCAGCTTTCAGAATTCTCTCAGATTACACAGAGACTTAAAAGGGCTAAGTCATAAAATAAGAAGTATCTCACCGTAGTTTTTGCTTGTAGTTGCATTCATATTTAACTGAGCTATTCTTGTCTGATTTGGCTCCACTTAGAGCTAAAATGCGGATTTCACCATGGATCAGGAAGATGAAGGCCTCCTCAATTTGTAAACTAGGAATTAACACAGTTTGCTTTAACACTGTAAAATCTTGAAAACAAACAGATCATGAGAAGCACCAGCTCCTCTCATTTGAAGTGACACATTCACACCTTTGCTGATAGCATCGTTTGGCTGCAGAGAGCTTCTGCAAGGTTGGGCTAACAATGCAGCAGAGTTTATGTTTACATGCTGAGAGCTGTATCCTGGAAACAGAACGACAGTTTCTTGGGTAATGCCAGAATATAATGGCACCTTCTATATTCCAGCTTCTTTTTCACATCTTTTTTTCCTCTAGGTTGTTTGGGGGTTTTTGGTTGTTTGTTTTGGAGGGGATTTTACATCTATGTTGTTTGTGATACCAAAACAACGTCTATTGGAAGAATTTCTGGGGATTCCATTGAATTAACTGTGACATAAACCAAACAGAAGTGGTCTGACCAAAGCTCTGCCTGCAGGCAGGCAGGGAAAAAAATGTGACATAAATTCTACTGGTTTCCCCAACAAACAGAATAAGGCTTATTCTGCAACAACCTGAATTTCAGACTAAGCCATTTCAAATTCAGGGGGTATATCTGTGTTAGACATTTGAGCATTCCCCAACAGAACCCATGCCTAGAACTTTTCAGAATGACCACTCTAATCATAAAGGCATATACACCAGACAAAAGGAAGAGAGCAGTTATTATATACTGGGGTTTTCATTAAACTTTACCATAAAGTCATTAATATCCTCAAAAGCAAAATTAATTATGAGAGGTTTTTTTTTTTTTCAAATTTGCCAAGAAACACTTTAGCACAACCACTCTCAGACAGAGATCTGTAGTTTAGAATAAAAATATCATTCCCTATTACCCCAACACAACCTCCTAATATTAATTGGAGGTTACCTCCAAGCCACAACAATTTGGCCTCTTCACACAAAGTCCTGTTATTTCCAGCAAGGCTGCAGATCTTTGGTTCATGCCCCCACAACCCAAAATGCAGCACTTTTGTTTTTTCAGTGAATATTACAGAATTAAATTATCAGCATCTTGCCAACTCCCAAATGGCAAAGTTGTATAAACCCACATTTAAAGAGCAAAACCACTGTGTCCTCACCCTGAGTCATACAAATAACTGCTTTAAAAGGATCTACTTACTGGAAAGGAATATGCAGAAATATCCCTGCATCTTCCAGTTAATTTAATTTGTTTTCCTTCTCTCTTTTTTTTTTTTTTGACCTTCAAGTGCCATCACAGGAACAAGCACAGAACACAGAACACTAATTAGGACACTCCAACCACTCCTAATAAGTCTTAATAAGCAGTCTGCTGTTCTGTATGAATCAGCACCACTGTATGAGGAACTCTGCAGTTTTCAGGCAATATTCCTTCACAGTCTGTGCATTCCTCTGCCAACAAAAAACTCACCAGCACCTCTGCCAAAACTCAACACACTGTTACTTTGCTTCTAGTCACCTAAAATGAGATGAATGAGTACTCACTTCAGCTTATTTTTTACTTATTAAGAGTTTATTCAATTTTAATGTAGCCTAAATCAACAATTATGGGACCTTTGTTGTTGTTTGCTTTTAATGCTTTAGGCACTTTCAGGATTTACTGTTCACATCTGAAAAAACTGCAAAGGTGCTCTGGGTAATTTTTCCTCTGGAAATGTACATTTACAATTAAAATTAATTGCAATTATTAAACACCAACGCTTTGCCTCAATTATCTGAGCACTCACATTAGAGAAGAGAAACCTTAAAATATTTATTTGCAAGAATTAGGGAACATTACTTTGGGCCTTAGTGAAGTCTAAAATGCCCATTAAATGTCTGAGTGAGCTTTGGAATACTCAAATTCCCATTAAAGCTAAAGTATTGACCACAGCACACACATTTCTTTTTCTGAACTCACCTACAAGTCTAAATCAATTCCTCAGTTGTCTGATACTTTGAAGCAAGTGGCTTTTTGAAAATATCAGGGTACAAAGAAGCGATGAGCACCAATCCCTTGAATAAAAGTATTTTCCTCTTTAGCCCTTTCTTAGAAATACCAGAATCATTTAGGTTGGAAAGAATCTTTGAGATCACCAAGTCCTATCATTATCTTGATTCATAACACTTTTTTTAAAGAGGAAAAAACTGAAAAATATACCAAAGTATCCTCATTATGTGAGATTCTACATAGCACACATAATTTTAACACCCCACTGCTTTGAAAAAGAGCTTTTCTAAAAATCATTGGGGTCCAATTCGTGAAATTCTGTTACATTTCTCAATTATTTGCAGAGGCATTCTGCATGATATCCAACTTCGACACCTTTGTGCATGCTGTTCATTAGCAAACACATAACTTGGTGCTAACTGTACATTCTGAAAAGTCCTGGCTAAAAGATCTTGAAATATTCCCAGTAGCTTTTGCAGAGTGGCCATTCCCAGTCCTCAGCCTGGACTGAGCCAAGGGACTCTGCTGGAGCTGCCTGGGCCACCTGAGTATTTAACAGCAGGGCTTTGGGATTTTGTGTGCCATGGCACTTCCCAAATTCCTGCTTTCCAGGACACAGACAGACCCCTGGATCACCTGGGGCATAAATAATGAGTCCAAAATTGTATCACAAGTCCAGATGCTTTCTGTTTAACCTCTGCAGAACCAGACAAGGCATCGAAATTTCCCTGCTCTCCTACCTCCAAACTTGACTCCAATCTGCCTGATGCTAACACCTTTTTGTTTGATTTATATTAACAACCCAGCAGTAACACCAGCTGTAACTCACTTATATAAAAATACACTGCTCCAATGAAGTAGACATAAGCAAATAACTTTCCAAGCAATTTCTTAATTTTGTCTGTGCCCATTTCTGCTGTCTCAAATGGGGCACAGAATAAAATTAATCTACAGAGTCTTCAAGAAGCAAATTAAAGCAAAAAATCTCTTTTTTATAATAATCCTAGTAATACTTTATTTAATTGTAATCACCTTGAATTAATTTAGACTTTTCCCAGCAAATCATTGCTTTCTATTGCCCAAACAAAATCAACCAACCTAAATCAGTGGGTTTACTAATTTCACACCTCCTGATGAAGGCAACTTATTTCCCTACTTCAGAAATGCCAAATAAGCAATTGTTTTTTTTACTATATAACTAGATCCATACAAACACTGCTATTCAACAAACAGAACCACCATCAACACTGTGACGTACTTAAATATTCAGACTGGGTCATTAAAACAGCTTGGGGTAGAATTAATTGACAAAAATTGCTACAACTCACCTTAAAACTATTTAGCCATGATGAGGTAAAAGGCAGAATTGTATGTAAAGTCATATTCTGAAATCAGCATGGATCAGCCTGGCAGTTAGGCTGTTAACAGTTTAATTCTCTTGGCTGGCAGACGTAAGAAACATTATATATTATTAATATGGCTGGCTAATTTCTAATTAGGAACCCATCAGTAGTTCTAACAACAAGAGATTTTGATAGATTTGCAGTCAATCTGGCAAAAAAAAAAAAATTAATAAATTACTAGATGACCTCTTGCATGGGATTCTTCCATCTGTCCATTATCATTTAATGCCAGTCAAATCTGGGTTGAAAATAGAAAAATGTGGGTGTGTTCTGACCCAATTTCATCAGTGCACAATGACCTCTTACCTTCTTCTGTGGACTTCCCTCAGGGGCTCCTGGTAGTTTGTCTTAAGTCAAACTGTTTTTCTTAATTAAGAATTAAAAACCCCAAGTTATTTCCTGGCTGGCTCATTTTCCTAAGTCTGAATGTGTACCCTGAGAGGAATACCAGCATTAAATCATATCTGCATAGCCTATTTGCAAAATGGAAGAATAATAATTGACATCAGTGGGAGCTGAGCTGAGCTCTGAAGTCAGGACAGCTCCACTGGCTCTGCAAGGAAGCTCCCAGCAAACAAAAGCCTTGCACTGGGGGTGTGAGGCTCTGCACGGGCACACAAATGGACAGGAAAAAAGGAGAAGCTGCTCAAGGCTCATTGAGATGTCCAATTACAGCACCACTCCTCCACAGAGAGGGAATATCCAGCTAAACTCTACTTAGCAGCTTTGCCCTTGTGTTGCTCAGGGTCCATAAAAGCCAAATTAGTCTGGAAGAGTTTGGAATAAGCTTTATTGGAGTTGTTCCTATCACCAGCTCAACTCACAACTCCAGCCCAGGTGGGAGCTCCTCGTTTGGAGAAGGTTTGACAGCAGCAGTGCAGCATTTGAAAGAGAAAAGTTGTCAATGTTAAAAGGTTCAGTTTGCCCTGCACTGAAGGGACAGCAGACCATCAAGGCAAAGGAAATGTGGAAACTTAAAACCACCCAAATGCTTTCTGTGCCATACCTGGAAAGGCTCTGGAATCCACAGGACTAAAGGGATGCTTTGCCATGTCCATGTCCTGCTGCAGCAGACAGTGTCAAGGGTTGAGGGCACGTTTCTAAGGAAAAGCTTTGAAAAACTGCCCATCAGTGAACTGCTGCTTCTTTACAAATCTTATTTCAGATGCTCTGGCTCCTGAGAACACCGAGGAGCAGTTCCCATCATTATACTGGGGGCTGACATGAAATTCTGCTCTGGAGAAGAATGAAGCAGTACAGGAAGAAGTTTCAGAATTTCCTAGAACAGGATGCAACAGACTGAGCAGCATCTTGCATCAAAAAATTCATAAAGTACACGTCAAACACACAAACAAAACACAGCGGGAAGAGTAAAGTCAACCTGGCCAAGAACAGCTGCCTACAAACATTGATCTGGTGCTTTTTGTCTCAAAACTGTGGATATTGACTGGAACAAAATGGACTGAGTGGCAGCACAGCTTTCAGCTGGGTCAGAGGTGGTTTGGAGACAATAATTGGATGCCAAGTCACAGAAGAAAGCAGGTTATAATCAAAGGAGAAAATTTCTCATGATATTCCACTTCTGAAATAAAGCAAAAAGCTCATGCATTATCCTGTGCTTGCAAACTATAAACTCTGTGAACCTACTCAAAGTAGCAAAGGAAAGGTCTCTTATTGCTGTTGTGTTTTTTTGAGATTTATTCTGCCCACCCACTCTGACATATCCAAATCTCCTTTTCTTTCCCTTCTCTTTCAAAATACCAAAATCAGGTGGGTTTTTTCCCTGTTTGTTTGGTTTTTTTAAGGGAGATGAAATCCGAGTCATATTTTTAAAATATTAAAAATTTCATACTCCAAGCAAAAAAAAAAAAGCCCAGAAAACAAAACTAAACTAAAATGTCCCCAGGTACTAACAGATTACTGATATTAATTTATCATATAATCTGACATTCTTCTAGATTTCATTAAGAGCAAGAATTAATTTGGGGGTTATCCACTACTCTGTAAAGAAGATTTCAAGTCAAGCATGCATTTTAAATGTTGAAGATGGCTGCAACAGGTTAACCAGTGAGTTATTCCTAAAATCCTCAGCCACTAAAATCAAACTGACCCTGTAGCCAGCCCTGTTTCTAGAACATATTGTAACACACTGTATTTTATTACTGGTTCTTTAAAGATCTCAGACTGCCAATGGCAGCCAAAAACAGCCATTTATGGTTAAGTTTCAAAACCCTGTAGAAGTATAGATTATACACAAATGTATAACTCGTATACATTAAACCTGCCTTGAAAAGATGAGAAAATGCTAAGTGTTTGTAAGAAAGAGGCACAATTGAACAGCCAAAACAGGATTGTTCATCACATATCTCAGTGTCTGGCTCTCTTGAAACATTTCCACAACATTTTACAGCTTGGCTTCTAAGTTACTACTGTAGTTTAGTTTTTACTGCAGGACTGCCTGGATTTCAGTGTTTGATGTCCACTGGTATTTGAAAATTTGGTCAGTGGCTTGTGCCAACACAAGAAAACTACAATTAAATCCTTGTGTGCCCTTCTCCTGGGTTAACTGTATTTTCTGTGAAATGAATGCACTCTGCAGTTTAATAAATCATTATTGCTATCTAATCAATAAGCATCAGCTGCCATGGATAGCAGGTTTATTCACTGTCCTAGGCTGGAAGGATCCTCCTTCCCTTTCTCATGAAATAAAGGTTTCTTCTGCTGCAGCTTCAATCAAAACTTGATTTTAAGTTTCATGTTGAATTAGTTTGATCTGTTTATTTTTAATTCCAAGCACTGCCTGCCATAGATTCTTAATTATTGCTCAGTGTAGTCATAATATAATTTGGGTTTTTTTTTCACTTATGGGCTGTTTTCTGCCTGATTCTGAAACCAAGCTTTTCTCCAATGACTTGGGCACTTGCTTTCTCTTCTCAGACCTCCCTTTAATCTCTTGCATAAGCAACACCCCCATTTTTTTGTTTTTCTAGTTCACAGGAGAAGCTGATGCACTTCAGTCTCAAGGAATGGTCCTGTACTGAGGAAATAGCAATAAATTCTGCTTTCCTTCCTTTAGTCTTGCCTTGATATCTCACTCCTGTAGAAAATATTTCAGCTTCAGTCAAGGTATACAAGCACACACGTGGTGTGAGATCACATGTGACACTTCCTTTACCAGGACTTTTGCTGAGTTATTGTAGGAAAATATAACACGCTCTTAAATACTGCAGAAAAATAAATGGCTAAAAGCGATTCACTTTCAGGCTTTTTTCCTAAATAACTAAAGGGTAACAAAATTTTTTTCTTAAGAAACCATTGTAGAGGACCCCAGGTAAAAATAGTAATGGAAGAAAAAAATACCCTAAAGTTGACAAGTTGAGTACCATGAAGTTTGTTCCTCGAGAAAAATTGCTAGAAAGGCAAGAAAGCTGAAAGGAGAGCAGGCTGATGAGAGAAAGGAAAATTAGGATCTCATATTGTTATGCAATACTGAAATCACTGACAGCTCTTTTCTAAAGATGCTAAAGACAGGTTAGATAATTTATATTTTGAAAACAGGTTTTCCCCTTCTACCTCAGATTACTTAAATTCAAATAATTCACTCTGATTTACAAATCTATGTTGTACTTCAAGTTAAAGTATGAAGGGGGAACCATCTAGAAATCCACTTACAAACTGACAGCTCTCCCTCTGAAACTGAAGTTACAAAATCCAACCCCACATTCCAGAGATATTTTGGATATATCCAGTATGGAAGCCAGTGGCCCCACAGGATCCTCAGTATCCTGCATGCCACTGTAAAAGCTACATGCATAGTTAGGTACATTAATATGTGGGTATGCACAGCTTTTCAAAAGCAAGACATAGAAAATTAGTAATCCATCAAAATTTTAATTTTAACAGAGCTGCAGCAGGAAAAGTAAAAACAATGTTGTTGCTGATCACCAAGCAATAAGAACAGCATGTAAATATTTGCTTGATTTCAGTTCACCTTAAAAGAACAACAGAATACAGAACAAAGGAATAGCAGATAATGATGCAACTCCCACTTAAAAATATGAGCCTTTGCCTCACATTTATAAGGAACATTTCTCTGCTTCCCAAATGGTAATTACAGCCTTAGGTAAAGTTGCTACATATTCCTGCATTGTGTCCTTCCAGTACCTGAAGCAGCAAGAAAGGTGGAGAGAGACAATTCACAAAGGCCTGGAGTGCCATGCCAAGGGAAAATGGTTTCAAATTGTCAGAGTTAGATGGGAATTGGGCAGGAATTGTTCCCTGTTCAGGTGGGCAGGCCCTGGCACAGGGTGCCCAGAGCAGCTGTGGCTGCCCCTGGATCCCTGGCAGTGGCCAAGACCAGGCTGGACATTGGGGCTGGAGCAGCCTGGGACAGTGGGAGGGGTCCCTGCCATGGCAGGGGTGGAATAAGATTTTGAGGATCCCTTCCAACCAGCCCATTCTGTGATTCTATGGACACTAACCAGCTTTCTGCTTTCTCTGATGGACATTAGCTACAAAATGCATTTATGCTCCCAAAGTCACAGGCACATGAAGGAGGAAAGAAACTGCAGAAAACTCTCCCTCCATTCAGTTTCCTCAAATTGCAGTTTGTTTGCAAGAGAGGGTTGTGGTTAGTCAGGCTCCAGTGTTAGTTTTATTTCACTTATTGTATGCTATAGGATTTACCAGGTATGGGGAGAAATCAAGTTTAAAACTTCCTCTTGCTGGGGGAAGCATAACAATAGAGGAAGAAACAAATAATGATCTTAACCTTCATTTCTCTGCGTGGGCTTCTTTCTGGTTCTCTCCCCTTTGCATTTTCATGCCCACACACATACATGTCTAAACCAAACACACATAAACATGCAGGTTTTTTATATGTAGATAAACAATCATATGTAATATAGCAGCTGCACATGCATGAGATGGAAAGATTGCTGCCATCAGCACTGGTAACCAGGACTAGCATAAAGCTAAAAAGCCAGAAGCAATGCAGGCAAACTGCCACAGTTTATAGAAAGGACATTTAGAGCTGTGGCTGAGCACCAATATCAAAGAGAAGAGCAGCTCTTCACTTTCCAGGGATTGTTTTGCAGTGGAGCTTTCATCTTCAGCATGTCAGTCATGGTTCACATCAGGGTTGTGACAAAAATCACTGCCTGGAATAGCAAATGCTTTGGAGACCCTACAAGAAGGGCCCCTCTGGCCCACTCACAGCCCATGTGGGCCCTAAAACATCAGCATTTGGGGGCCTGATTCAGTGCAAAGGCCCTGGGATGGTGTGATGGACCACCAAGGGTGGTGTGGGCAGCAGGGCAAGCTGAGGGAGGTGCTGCACAGATCCACCCAGGGTGTCTGGGTGTGCCCAGCTGGCTGGGACAGGGCTGGAGAGCTGCTGTGCTACAGGTGCCCAAAGCTGGGGGAGCCCTGTTTGCCCTGCCTGCAGCACCCCAGGAGGAAGCTGCTCCCAAAATGCAGCCTGTAGCTGACCAGGCAGACACAACAGTCCAAAAAAGGCCAACAATCAGGCAGTGGCAGGCTGAGTTCCTGCTGCTCTCCTGATGGTTTCAGCAGCAGCAGTGTCTCTTGTTGGCAGGTGGGGCTGCACACGGAGCCCAACAGCCACCACTCAGCACACAGGGACTGCAAGGGGACTCCTGGGCTTCCCCACAAGCCCCCACACATCTAATCACCCTGACAGGCTGGAAGAAGAGAGGAGAAATTACTTTCAGACAAGGTTATTTACTTTTCTCTCTCAGGTTTTTCATTTCTCCTACCATAGTTTGCACATTTGCAAAAATATCAGGAAGGATCTCTTGAGGCAGGGACCAGAAACTTGTTTCTTTTCATTCATATGGCTCTTCTCAGCCCTTCATCTCTGAGAAAACAAAGATCTGATAGAAGCTGAGTGCTGGAGTAGCTATAAAACTTGGGGAAAATATTTTCTATGACTGAAGATTGTGTTTATTCCTTTAATGATACACTTAGTCACAAGGGCTTTTCAAACATGTATGAAATCTAAAACAATAATAAGTATCTAAAAAGATGCCCTAGTTATAAAGGCTGAGCACACAAAGCTCTCGAGCTAAATATCCAATCACTTGTTTGGGGCATAAGGACTTTCAAACAGAATTTTTGCTGGTTTTTGTTCTCATTAACACTGAGCCATAGCAGCTCCATGGCATAAGAGATAACTAGTGAAAAATATAAAGACAGTTCTAGAGATGAATAGAAAAACTGTGATAGTGGGTCGTATGAAATATGCACATCCAAATGCTACCAATTTTGTGGTAATGCTCTTGAACAGAATAACAAATCATGTTTCTCATTAGTGGTTTGATAATTCTTTTTTCTTTAGAGTTTTCCTTTTTCTCCTGTGCTTCATTTTTCTGCTCTAACTCCAATGGCTTAAGAGATTCTAGATCAAAAGTGCATTTCATTAACTGAATGGAACAGGCACCAGCATTTCACTATCACCTTGTACCTAAATAAACCCAGAAAATCTTGAGGATTCTGAAGCAGAACTGGCTGACTCTTAAAGAGACGAAGCAGAACAATGTAGGTCCAGCTAAAACAAAACAAATCCAGCCAGGTCCTCTGGAATTTTGTTTGCAAACACAGTCAGCAGAGACCATGCCTTCCCACCATGGAAACTGCAGCAGCCTTAAGATATCCATGTTTATCACATTTCTCCTGCTTTGATCTGTGGAGACCCACAGCAGCAACTCTTCCAGCTCCTTCCTGATTTCTACAGGTCCCCAAATTTGCCTTTATTGACACAGTTCAATTGACATAAGACATAATTTTTTTTGGAAGCTTGGAAATGTGATTTTCATGATCTTTCCAGACTGCTTCCTCCTTTTCTCTGCATAAAGCCAGGAACAGTCCTTTGCCATGCCAAAGGAAAGGAGAATCACACCAACAGGGAACATCAGCCCTCCATCTTGCTGTTCTCCTGCTCAGATCTGGGATCAGTCTAATAACAGCAGTCTCACACTTGAATTTTTTTCTAACCATGATGAAACTGTCATTAGTGGTACAGACCTGCTGCTATCCTGCTCAGCTGGCCCCTGTATCTCTCTAGAGGAAGGAAATATAATTTATAATAATACAGTACTTGTTCCTCTCCAGCCACAGCACATCTCTGAACTTCTACACTGCATTGGCTCACAGCGTGTTGTGCACATTCCAAACAACATTCCAGGCTGCTTCTTGATGAACATTTGAGCATTTACTCTTGGCTTAGGATTTAGATATGGTGGCAAACAGAGCTGAGATAAAGAAGTTCTCTGCTTGGGCAATCCATGAACTTCAGCCAGCCTATTTTGACATGAGTGGGATGCAACCAGAGCCAGCATCACCTTAAATCCCTTGTGCATGTTAAAGATTTATGATTCAGCAAATCCTCCCTGGAGCCTCGTGGCACCCGGTGGCAGCAGGAGAATGCAGTCTCCAGGACACAGCATAGAATTTACACAGATAACTGAATTTGACTGGGTCCAACACAAAGAGCCACCACTACAACAAAATCTAAGCCTTTAAAGTGCACTGAGATTATTTCCAATTTCTGTGCCTTAAAGAGCTGCAACTGCCCTGTTACCAAAATCACATTTCCACCAGATTCTGAGCAACTGAGCAGATTTTTAAGGAAAATACAACCCTTTTGTTACATGTTGGTGTTCAGGTGCTCTGAACATCAAACTGCATCGCTCACTCTGTTGTTCAAGTACAAACATTTACAGCTTTAGGTACTTTTGGGCTACGTGGATCTCCCTTGTTTAATTGTTTTAGAACACACATCAAACACGACTCAATGAGAAAGATAAGCCTTTCCTTTTTGAGGAAAGATTTGTTCTAAATTGTATTGAACAGGAAACTAAACCAATATGAAATGTTTCCCTTCACATCCTGATCAAGCTATCAACAACACAGAGTAAACAGATTGTGCTTTATCACCTGTTTTATTGTCTGTTTATGTACAAGCACCATTGTTATCAACTGGGCACATTCCTCAAGTCTCTGCAACATCACAGTCCCTCAACCATTTGATCTACAGGCATAATTAGGATAAAATATGAGAGGGTTGATATACTTCTCAGAGAGGGAACATGAAGGGGAAAAAAGTGGAAAATTAAAGGAATAACAGTTTTCTATATATATCTTTATGTTTTAATCCTACCAAGTAAATAACTATTATATTCCATTTACTGAAAATAGAGTTGTAATTTGTACACATACACAGCAAGCTCTAACAGAAAATAGATTTTTTTTGGCACTTGAAATTGAAATGGAGACATTTTGTATATAAGTCTAAACAAGTGCCATTACATACCTTTAATGAATCTGAGCTGAACAATATTAATTGCCGTAAAAAATATTTTTTTTTCCACTCTGAACAATATCAGGTAAAATATTTGCTAAGCAGATGAAGAGGTAAAGAAAGTCTGTGTTACACTTGTATGACAAAAGGAAGAGACATTTCTTCATGCATTTTCCCAAAGGAATAAGGCTCACACAAAATAATTTAGAGAAGAAAAAATTGCAGGAAACTTTCTTATGCGAGGCTCCATCTAAAATCCACTAAAAAAAATGGAAATTTCTCCACTGAAATCACAGGACTCTAAATCTAACACAATATATAGAAAAACCCTTAATATATTTAACTTCAGTTCTCCGTAAGAAGTATACAGAAAAAACCTCTTTTCATGATCAGAAGCACTAATTTTTACCTCTTGTAATTACCATGCCAGTAATATGTTCTTTTTTTAAACACACTGGACTGCAACAAGATTGAGGCAGAAAGCAGAACAGTCACTTTTCTGAATTACTGCAGAAATGTGCAGGGTATCAGCTCTAGCAAGTGTCTCAGAGCTATCACCTGTGCTTGTCTTAATGACAAAGATGAAAATGCATCAAACTAAATCTGAGCTCAATCAGGGAGCCAATCAAAAAAAACTTAGCCTAGGAGTGAAAAAAAAAAAAAACCAACAAAATACTTAAGGAATCTGTAATAAAATAGAGAATTTTTATTTCTGGGATTCCACACAATATTGTTCTCTCTTCTTACTACTACTAATGAATTCCAATACAGAGTTTATTTGGAAAAGTGTAAATAACCCTTCTGCCTTTTTTTGAAGAGAAATTCTTCCTGAATTAAAGGAATGGGATCACAGAAACTACTCTGAAAGTGCACAATTCCTCTGCAGCTTTTTCCTTCTGATAGCAGGTTCATATTCATCACTTGTCTTAAGCAAAAGGACCATGGAGTTTTCACAGCTCACTTAAACTTTCATCGAGCTATAATATTAAATTTATTTAATTCCACTCATCAAAAGTACAACTGGATTCTTACATTGTGATGTTTGGGAAAAAGAAGTTTTGGGGTCCAAATTAAACTTAAGTGCAATTGATCTGTGGGCAACACCAAGAAGAAACACTTCTACCCTTCATCCTTTAAAGAGAAGACATTTGCCCAGGCAAAAATCTTGTAACAAACTTAATTCTGAGCACATGTACTGCATAAAAAATAAATAAAGGTAGAAGCAGGTACAAGAAGGGAGGTCACTTCAAACATCTGGTATTCTGTCTCTAAGGTTCTGTGGTACTGAGTTCTAGTTGTTATGACTAGTAAGATAAATTAAGAAAGAGTTATGAAAATTGCAGCAACTTAGAGGAAAAATTATATTTCTTTCATGGAACCTCTACCTTCTAAAGACACTGACCACTGTAATGTAATTAGAATAACACATCTTGTATATTTTATGTACTATGTATATGTGCACACACACATATATCTGTATATATATTTATAGGAAAATAAACTTAATACTCTTAGATTGTGCACTATTCAAGTTGTTAAAGTAAAAACTGTTCTCGCTTTAACAACACCACTCTCTGCTGCTTTCTCCATATGGTTTACACTGGGGAAACCACTTTCTTTAGGTAAGCATTTCCTGATTTCTCCACACCTTATGGCAGTGCATCAGGCTTTGCAGTACAGTGAGATTCCATTCCCCACACAAATGCTTCCTCAGTGCAGAACAGCAAGGATAAGGATGGATTCCTCTGAAGGCACTTCCAATCTTTAGCTTGTTCCATTGCACAAGGAACACTGGATATAAAAGGAGTTCCCTTCCCCAAAGGCACCAAGTACTTCAGCTAAATTTGTTGGGTAATTTCACCAGTCTCTGACCCCTTCTCAGACTAACACATGAAATGAAGAGCAGCCCACAGGGCACCAGCTCTAGAGTTTGTACTTTGGTTCAGGAGGATGAAGGCATTGCCAGAGCTTCAGCTATCCATCAGGGTCACATCAATCACTCCAGAGCAGGGTTCCCTCCTCGTGCTCTGACAACAATCGGAGCTCCAGCACTAATCACCAGCTTGCTCTTGACTCCTTGAGCATGAAATGTTACAGTGTACTGTTTGTCTTGGGAATAGGAATCATGAAATGACTTACTGGATAATTATGGCTTGAGAAGAAATGTGTTAAAAGCACAAGCTGTTTAAAGACAAAACCCCTACTTGAATTCACAGATAACTTATTTACTGTAAATGTTTGTGCTCTAATCAGTAAGTACTTCAGAAATCAACGTGGGCACACTGAAAATGTTTTACCCAAGAGACAGAATTTTCTTGGGACATCTCAGGACTGTGGAATAAATCTTATAAACTAAGAACTATCATAAATATTTGCACATTCCACCTAGTTGTTCAAGAGACATCTGTTGATCCTGCTACAATCAGCAAGTGTGGGGCTCTGTGCTCCTTCCTTCTCCTCCTGCCATCAGCATCATGTCTGTGCAGTCATGGTGATTATTGTTTCACGAGTCACTTTGCTTTTGCACAAACACATCCCATAGAAAATAACATCTCAAAAACAAGGAAATTGTTTGTCCTCCTAGAGGACAAACTCCATGGCAGCTGTGAGCTGTGGTGTTCAGTGCACCTGCAAAGCAGAAGGTGGATTCCAGGCAGGGTTGAAGGGGCAACATCCCACCCAGTGCCACCCCTGCCATGGCAGGGACCCCTCCCACTGTCCCAGGCTGCTCCAGCCCCAATGTCCAGCCTGGCCTTGGCCACTGCCAGGGATCCAGGGGCAGCCACAGCTGCTCTGGGCACCCTGTGCCAGGGCCTGCCCACCTGAACAGGGAACAATTCCTGCCCAATATCCCATCTAACTCTGTCAGTCTGAATCAATTAAAGATGGAAGGAAAAAAATATTGTACAGGTAGGAGGGTAATACTTTTATTTACTGCTTTTAATCTGTCCAGTAATGCATAACACGCTTAATTCATTTTGGGATATTCAAATACACAACACTAAAACTTGTGAGTCACTTGTTCATGACAAAACTTCTTGTGAGAAAATTTTACTGCATTTTTAGGGATGCTATTCAATACTAAAGTGTTTCTTTCTGTGAATTTCAGATATTGTGTTTTAGAAAGCCACAAGAACAAACTCTTCCTTCAGAATGAGACTTTTAAAAAATCAGTTAAAGAGTATGACAAGAATTTTTTAAAAAAATTAAATTGAGTGTATTTGTGGAAAAACAGCTGTATTTCCAAAGAACACTGGCAGCATTCTTTCTGTACCTACCCTCCAGATAAAATTTTTCTGTGAATAAGAAAACATTCAGCTTCTGATTTCATGACAAACAACCACATTTAAGTAGATTTGTTGAAATACCTCCATCATAAAATACATATCTGAATTCCAACACAACACCAAGTTTCACAGCTTAATAGAAATTATTGTTAAAGTTCTAATTAGTAGAGGGGTTCAAAAGAGATTCACACTTTTAAAAAATGTGAGTCAAACCATAAAATGGGGGAAAAATTATTTTACTCATGAGGTTAAATATTGCTTGTATGCCTGCAATCCCTGCTGCACAAAGCACCATGAGATCTTTGTGATAAATACCTACATATTTTGTAAACACAGCAAATATCCAGCATACAACAATAAAACGTGTACCTGGAGAGGAACCCAGCAGGACTCCAATTTTCAGACCTGTCCTGCAATTAAACTTTTAGTCTTGACATCAATAATGGCACTGAATATTGAGCTAGATTCCCATGCAATAATTAGCTTTAAAAAAGCACTAATGTTTCTAAATGCCTTCCAGCCTGCACACTGTGCAGTCCTGGGTGATGGTGTTCAGTACATGCACACAGCACATTCACAGCTCCCTCCCTGCCTCCCCCAGTGAGGGATGGCATGAAAGCATTTTTGTCAGAGTGATTGCTGCTAGCTCTCCTCCATTAGTGAAATGGGCTGCTCAGCTGTGTTGGAGTGGCCAGGATCCCGGCAGTGAGTGATGACCACTACAGATGTTTTACACATCTGTCTTAATGAACAGCCAAGACAGGGAGATAACTTTTAAGAAGGATGCCAAACAACAAATTTCTGCATTCACTGCCACATTTTCTGGTGCTATGACGAGACACCTTTTACATTTTTGAGCAATGCATTGCAGAAACAAACATTGGAGGTGGAGTGAAAGATGTAGAGCAATAGCAGAGAGAAAGTGGAATGAGACACCAGCTTTAACACTGCCAGAGAACAAAGGGCTGACGTGTTGAGTAGGCAGGTTACAGAGAAAAGTCCCTGTCCAAGATAATTACATTTTGCACATCAGCTTTGGGCTGGATAAAATAGTCCTGGGTTTGCTTATGTATCATGACTCCAAGATTTGAAACATGTAAAAGGATGAAGGAAATCAGCAGTGCTGTCATTTTCTTCCCTGACACTAATGCAAGAGAAAAAGAGAACGTGTTTATACGGTGTGACTGACACAAGACTTCAGCTTTAAGGGAGCATAACCATTTATCCTTATTTACAGCAAAAGAGAGGGATAACGAACTGTTCTGTGATAGCAGAGGCAGAGCTTTCATTATCAAACACAGTTTACCCAGAAACTGAAGCATGTGTATTTTAGAAACAAATAAAAAACAAGACTGGGAAAAATACTTTAGGAAACTGAGAGAGTAGATCCACAATCACTCATCTCCAGAGGCACCACAGTGCAACAGTAACTCTGGTTATGCCACACACACTCCAAAGACACACAAATAATTTCAGAAGCAAGGTTTGAATCAGTGATTTCACCCTTTGTATTCTGAAGAAATTCTGAGAGAAAAGTTCATCCGCTTCTTGAGGCTTCTACGAAAGTCAAGAAATGAACTCCTTCTGATAAATAAAGGTCCTCTTACAGATCACCAATCCAAATTCAATTCCAGGCAGTCACAACAATTTGTCTCCCAGAAAGACCTTGTTTTGCATTTCCAGTTTTGTTCTGAGCCTTTTTTGCAGCAGGTTTGTTTTTTAACAGCTGCTGAGTTTCACTGCAGCAGTGCTTCTATTGATTAGGACAAGAGCACAAATGAATTAGGACTAGAAGAGCTGATTTAAAGTGGGAGGCTGTAACTTTATTAACTTTTATCACAAGCAGAGATATTACACTAAAATGTTTTACTTGGTTCAATAAGTTGCTAACAGTGTTCCAAACCAAATAAAGATACAGCCTAAGCCTTCGGATCACCAGGTCTTCCACTATCAAAAAGGAGGAAAGCAAGTACAGAAGAGCTATCTTAATCAGAGAGGATTTAAAATACCTTTTTAAATTATTGTACCAAAAAGATGTTGCTCATTATCTCCTTAACATCCTGTATCACATTCAAAATAATCTATTATACTGCAAGTAAACCTGTTGTTAGCTGAGTTTACAACTTCCCTCTCCCCGGTAAACTGGCTCTAAACATCCAGCCTGCTGTAAGAGGAGATCTTGGAAACATAGGTTCCCAAGAAAAATGCATTCCTGATCCTGCATCTTAGCACAGTAGCCTGGGAACTGCAGAGGTTGCTGCAGACATGGGGCAGAAATGGGCCAAGACACAGACTCAGAGTTAATAATGTGAAAAGGGTCCCAGTTTATTCTCCCTTACATCTTAGCCATCCTGACTCTGATTTCAGCAAGCTCCCACTGTAGGGTCCAATTGCAGACTCTGGCTGCTGGTTATCTCCTGCTGGACTATATCTGCAAATATCAGTTTGCAGACTCTGACTGCAGCCCCAACTCCATCACACCAGACTGACTTCACCGTAGATCTTTTACAGCAGTAACTCTCCTCCTTGTTTTGTTCTTCTTTGAGCCCCTCTGGATCTTTCCCTCTCCCTCAGGTCCTAACTAGGCAGCCCATCCCTTTTATCCCACCTCTCTTTATCAGTCACAGCTGTGACCCATGAAGGGCAAGGCTGTTCCTCCTCTTTGGTAATTAGTACAACTGTGACTTAGCAGGGGTGAGCTCTCCTGAAATCTCTTCTTCCACCCCACAGCAGAGCAGCTCTTTAGCCAGGGCAGGGGAGGTGCTGCCCTGTCCACACACGGGCACAGAGGAGATGCAGACAGGAGCAGCTCTGCTGCCCTGGACCATCAGCCAGCAGTGGGCGGGTACCCAGGAAATAAAGTGGGAAAGGACCTCAGCCAGGAATCGGGGCTTCATTTCCAAGAGTCAGCCTTCTCCCTGTCTGTGTGTCACGGGTCTGGACACAGACAGGACAATTAAAACTGCCCTGGACACTGCACACAGGCACTGAGAGGGTCCAAGCCCTGCCTCACACTGTTCAAACTCACCCAGAGCGGTACCAGCTGACTCCAAGGATACACAGCATCACTTTTTAAGCACTACAGAGTTTTTAACCACATCAACAATTGTTCTCTGACACTTTGACTACTTCAAAAATATATATATGTGTTCCTTCAACCTCTGTGGTTCAAATAGGACCAGAGAACTCTGCTTGTAGCAGAAAGCAGATTTTCTGCAGCAAGACACCACTGCTGTGGTATCAGTTATTTATATTTGCATGACAAACAGTTGCTGGCTCCCTGCCTGACGCGTTGGTGTTGGAACATTTGGTCCAAACAGTGCGTCTGCCAGCTCAGGACTGTGCTGAATCTGTCACCAGGCGTTAGATAAATGTGTCACCCTTGACAGCCTGCATGTGGATCGCTTGAACCACGATAAGGGAGAGGTACTGACCACAAGGCAGCGTGTCCCAGCATTGCACACACTTCCCACGCACACATAAATAGTGAGTGCAGCTCTAGACCCATTTCTATTTTCTGACTGTGGGTGCTGTACTGTTGCCCACCGCTCTGAAAACTATTTCAATTCCATGCAAGCAACAGAAGTGGGCCAAAGCAGCCTCTATAGTAAAAACAAAAAAATCCCAAACAAAATAAATGGAACGTAACCCCAACTCAGTGCTCCTATGTCAACAACTCAAAATCTGTTGCATAAATTAGGATATTAAATACCACAAGCAAGTTCTCCAGCCGCCTTCCTCTGAGATTCTGCCACTACAAGGCACCTATTCCCTGAGTCAATGGATGCAAAGTGAACAGCTCAGGCAATGAAATCCTGCAATCAAAAAGAGCCACCAGGGCTCTCACCAGTCACTCTTGTGTGCATCTTCACTGTGTGATGCCAGATGTACTGAAATCCACTTGTCTAGCCTGAGCTGGAATCACAGGGATATTTCTGAGGCTCTTCTGGGGAGGCTGTTCTGTGTTTCACTGAGGCTCTGACCCTCCTCCCTCTGAGCTCAGTAGGGGTTGGCTTTCAAAGAGAAAACCACTGAGCCCAAAGGTAACCACGCTCAGGCAGCACCAGAAAAACACTATTCTGGTGGTATTCCAGTGATTTGATGGAAAACTTATTTTTGGTGCCTCAGTGGAATGTGGAAAAGCATTCTTTACAAAGCAAATAGAATGAATTGTAATAATTGAAAACAGTGTGAGCTCTCACTGTTAATTTGGGGAAAGGGATCCTGAAATCCCTTAATCAGTTACCATCTGAAGCAATGACAAAGAATTTACCAGTAATTTATATAAATACCAACCCAACGTAATAGGGATTTAACTGAGCAGCAGATGGAAAGGAAAAGAGTTGTCTCTGCTTTTGCAGAACTGCTTAGCACAAATGAAGCCAGCAGGGTATCTGCTGAGTGACATCACACTTAGATAATAAATAGATCTTCCCTGGCAAAATTATGACCCAAAAATGTAACTCACTTTTTTGAAAGTTTAGCGAACATATATAAACAGTATACAATTCTTATTTGTCCTGCTTTCTGGATTACTAAAAAGTGACTGCCAAAAACTTCTATTTTTACCTGCATACTGTGCTCTGGACACTCATTCTGGCAAATTTAAACACTTTGTTCCTCAGAGTTAAACAAAAATTGCCTATATTGTACTCTTTTGTGGTTATTTTGTTTCCTTTTGGGATGGTGAGCATTTAAGTCACTACAAACAACTGATTGTCCTTATCAAAACAGAAGACTTAACTTTGCTTGGAGGTTTCTGAAGCTTAATTTCTAATTTCTATACACTCATGACCACTGAAGTCATAAATATACTTCACCTCACTGCAGTCAATTATGCCAAAACTACCTGTCTGCTCCTGCTTTACCCTAATCCTCAATATAAATGTGCTTAAGCATGGGAATTAACCTGCTGAACCATACTTAATTATATATAGGGATGGAAAAGACAGTTCGGAGCCTGTCCTGGAAATTGGATCCGTATTCCACGCAAACACCAGCCCGGCAGGAGGGCTCTGCTGGGGCCCGGCGTGGTTCCAGAGGGTTCCTGCAGCCCAGGAGCCAGGCAGCGATGCTGCAGGAGGCAGCGAGGGCTGGCAGCCACAACAGAGCCTGTGCTGGGAGCAGCTGAGCACACAGCTCCCTGCCAGCCCAGATGTGCCAGACAAACGCTGCTGCCAGGAGCCGAGCGCCTGCTCCTCCGCTCACAGCCCGGACAGCCTCT
>VYXF01009253.1:290239-305665 GCA_013397295.1 Polioptila caerulea | reverse complement strand
GCCCCAAACCTCCGCTCATTCCCACCCAGCCCGTGTTACAAACGGGCTGCAATAAACCCAAGGCAAAGAATTGGTGAATATTTGACTGCTCTTTTCACACGGATTTTAATGATTTTACTGTCCTTACAACTTTAAAGTACTTTCCTGAGAATCCTTTGAATTATTCATCCATTGTGAGGTAAGGCCAAGGTAGAACACCACTAAATATGTAGGTACTGAATGGGGAAGTGCTTTGTCTGTTTGCTATTGTGTTATTTAAACAGAATTCTTAAATAACAACAAAACATGACCACCAGCAATAAAACTCCTCTTTTTTGATATCTGAGGGTTCACAAACTGTTTCAAAATGCACCACACTCAGTGTTATGCAGGTAAAATTACACTTTGCCTCTCCACCTAACAAGCATTTCCATTAAACATAGCAGTCTCAGTGAGATGTTTTCTCAATAGTGAATACTTTGATTGACAAAGGATTAAATTACTGCTGAGCCTTTCGTGATTTATGGCTCTTAACACCTGTTAGGTGTTAAATTTACCTTTTCACATCTCTGCTGTGCAAGATATCTGCTCCCACTTCATTAACGCCCTGTGTTTTACACCAGTGATGACACTTCAGCATAAAGACTGATGCCTTTTTTAGTGTAATACTGAGAGGTTTTTAAAGAAATTTATCTTTAATGATTTCACAGGTTGTTTTTTGTCTCACAGAATGGATTCAAATAAGGGATTTTGGAAGAAAAGCAGTGCTGAATTTGGTGTTTTTCTTGTTGCCCCCTGTAATATGGCATGGTGAAAAGAAAGATACTTTTTGCACTAACAAAGTGTCTATAGACACTGTGTCTGAATAATAGTGGCAAAATATATTGGATTCAGCATCTAAATTTCAAGAAAGGATTCTCTTAAGGGCTATGAATTACACCTAAAAGAGGTTCAATATATATGTGCAATCAAATACAGCATATAATTAAACAAAAAAAAAGTTCAATCATCACCCAAATTTTCTCTTAAAGAAATTTATTACAGTGCTGCAGTAGCACAGTTAAAAACCACTGAGACTATCAGAGCATCACAGTGTATTTGTACAGGCAAGAAGCACTCAAATGTTTTAATAAGGTGCTGTGCAGTAATAACTTCAGTGTGTTCCCAAATCACAGAATTAATTTACAGTCCTTTTGCAAAACTAAATGGATTTAATATAGTGATCATAAATTAACACTAGCAATTGATGTAAACAGCTATCTGAGAGAGATTTCCTCCAGTTCTGTACCTGTTTGTGGTGTGATAAAACAGACTTCCAAGGTATTACAGACAGCCAGGCAATCTGTTTAGTATGGGAAACAGCCTTGGAGGCAGGGAGGTGACCTGTTTGCAGAATTTCCTAAATCCCAGGACAATTATTAGAGGAGCACTTCTATATAATCTTGACAAAGGCGGTGTAACGTGGCACTGTGGTGATGTGACTTCTCGAGAAATCTTTTAATTAAACAAATGCAAAGGGAAAGGTTAAGTGAAAAATAAACAGCTCCTAAACAGGCATGATGAAAAGAGCTTAACCCACATCAAAGGGGCAGGAGATGGTTTCAGTATTAAATCAGACCTCAGGAGTTAAGCTGGCCAGGAGGAGCACCAGAGTCTTTTCTGACTCAGCCTGTTCTTGTTCACAGCCAGGATATCCAGAGACTCAATCAAATATCTATGCAATTTTTCAACTCCACGTTAAACCACAGCAACCTGCTTTCCATTTCCTTCTTTTGGAAACAATTTTATGACAGTTCTAACCCACTGCTTCATGATTCCAGACTGAAATCCTGCAACTGGAAAAACTGCATAAAACCTGCAGGAAGCCCAGACAAAATTCAGATTGGTTGGTTCTTTTTTGGGTGTGACTTCTCTGTACTCTTTGGAATAGCAGTGAACCAAAACCACCTGGTCAGCTTGCACAGACAGGACATAACTCTGGTTCTGAGGAGAAGGAGGTTTCCACCAGCTGCAAAAGAAGCTGGCATCCACACTTCCCAGGTGAAAGCTGTTGCTTCACTAAGGCCTTTGGAAAATTACTCAAAAGGCAGTAGGAGAATCTATTCCTTTTATTGAGAGTCTACTCCATTTCTTCTTTCTCTACAAGAGAACTTCCAAAATTAAATCCAGTAAAGAACTGTTGGAAAGACAATTTCTCAGAGAACTGAGAGCCTCATGCTCATCAGTGTGGTGGCAGCCCCGACAGACATACACCTGCAGTCAGTATTTCCTGCTATTTCAACCACTTCTAAGTGGTTTGTCTGTCATTTTGTATAATCCAGTGCCTCATCCTCCTAAGATCCATACCCCCACTTCCTTAAATCCTACTGGGAACACAGTCTGCATTTTCAAATGTGAGAAATCTTCACTGGAAACACCAAATGTGCCTTTCTAAATCTCATCTCAGTAGGCAAGAGACCAAGCAGATTCCAAGTTGGATGTGCGCACCAGAATTAAGATTGAAAGGAAATTTATGAGCTTTAATCTGTGAGAGCAACACTCAGAATTCCCAATTACTCCCTTCAAGCAAGTACATTTTCACCAGTAATTTTTCAGGTGTTACAGATGTGAATTTCTGCTGAGACCAGACCTAAATTAGAGTGAGGGTGCCTTTGCTTGACTTTTACCTCAGCAACATTTATCTTCTCCACTAACACTTTTCACTAAACTATAGAAGGGCATTCTCTCTCCTCCTGGCCCAGCACATTTGCCTCATATTCCCCAGGTCCAAGTACAGGGAACTTAAAGCAGTTTACATCCTGCTGCTCCCTCTTCTATCCAACAAAACTCTTTTCCACATTCAGCCTCTCCCCTGGCCACAATTTCCCTGTGGTTGGGTTGCAGCTTGACTGATCCCTTGCTGAGGGAACTGGCTATATTAACCCAGAATGATGATTTTCTGGAGGAGGAAATAAGGACTGGGGTTGTTTTTCCTGGGGTTGACTCAGCTCAATGAGTGGCCAGCAAAGCATCCATGTCCAGATGGACACAAGTGACCATGAAACTTTGAAAGTGACAAACAGACAGCTCTGGCTTTATCTGAAGAGGAGTATTTAGATATTTCTGTTGATATCTAATGGGTAACATTAGGTTCTTCTCCTTCTTTAAGGTTTTTATATAAGCTTTCCAGGTTTTTTCATTATCTGGACACCTTTATTTGATACCTAAAGTGTCTAGTTCCAAGCCCAATGATGAATTATGAATAATGCTGGCTATATTTATAATACATCCAAAATCAGATAAAAAATGTAAAAAGAAACAATAATTAGTTTTATCACCTGTTTTTTTTTCTGCGAGGAAAGAATTTATCAAGCTAGATCAAAAAACAGTCCTCTTAAAAAAATAAATTAAACATTGTTCTTAAAAAATATATTGACTTGGCATGTCTTCAAACAGTGTAAGCCAGGAAATAATACTGCTAATGAAAACATCTAAACAGCCTAAGGTACTTGACCTTTCCCAAAGCTCACTATAAATAGCTTCCAATATTGTGACTTGCACTCTGCAACTGCAGCAGATTGATAAGGAACAACAGCAATGCAGAGGGAGGAAAGCAGGTTATGAAACACTGTCCCCTGTTTCAGATAGTACAATATAAACCACTGCTGTTAATGCACTGAGAATGCCAAGGTTATGTGGCTGAATTCAGCCCTGTGATGAACGACTGCAAAGGATATCAGCAATGTGCCAGGATAAACAAAGAGCAGGAACAGCTCTTGTTTCTGCAGGAGCAAGCTGCATTTGTTTTGAAATAGCCTGTTTCTTTTAATAATTCCCTAAAAAGCTTGGGAGCCTGTGTTAAGTGACTTTAGGCAATACCTTCAGTAAAAAAACAAAGCTCAGCCCAAGCAGACAAGGCCATTTGGCAAGGAGAGATACAATAAAAAAAAACCAATAATAAAAGAAATATAGGGTAGAATGATTTTTTAGAGTTGTACTCTCTCCAAACACAGTTCCATATTGCCATGAAGCAATCTTTTTCATAGTAAACCCAACTTCAGAATGAAGGTAATTAATATTTTCACATCAACACCAATAAAGAAAGTGGTTTTATTTCTTAAAGGTAACTATTTTCTCTCTTTTGGTTTTGAAATTATGCAAAAAAGCATGGTAAAAATAGAGGTAAACCCTACTGTTATCTAGGTAAAACCCTTGGACAGCATTTTAGTATTCCTAATATTGCCCCAAGAATTTATTCCTCAGAATTAAACAAGTTGCGCCTTTCTAAATATTGACCCAGTCACCAATGTTTTCCTTTCTCAGAATTCATTAGACACTGACATGGCTCATTTAGAGACCAAAATACCTGATCTATTCAGTATCCTAAGAACATTCCTGCCAGCCTGGGGGTGGACATTCTTCAGCTCCATAATTCCATTACAAAATATTTCCAGTGTAGTTGTGATGTCTTTGCATATGAAGATCAGCATCTTACACAGCTAATAGCATCTGAATGCTAATTTCTCCTGAAAACAACCACTAGTACAAGAATCATCAGGCCTTGCAGAAGTATTAACTCTGTTAAAACCAGCATTGTTCCTTTACATATTTTTAAATGCCAATAAACTACCTTAGTCCCCACAGGTCTGTCATAATTCATGCCTGAGATTATCTCATTTACTACCCTGGAATATGTTCTGAATATAATTCTTGTTTCATTTCTTCTGGGAAAAGGGAGAGGTTACTACTTCAAACTGCTTCATCTGAAAAATTTCATAATTAACTCAATGTTAATTCTGTGCTACAACACAAACATAACACGTTATTAAATTAATATTTAATTATAAAATAATCACTGTGCAATATAAAGGGTAAAAACAAATTACAGAATGATTACAGGGTAATTAAATATTTATCATTGAAACATCTGAGTGACAATTTGTGACCATAATGTGCTGACAATTTTGTCCACAGCAAGCTGCTGTGAACCACAGTCAGTCTCTATTTTTTACACTCAGATTAATAATCTAGGCTTTATCATCTTTGTGTGAGAGTAACCATGGGTTTTTCCTCAGCTGTATTATCCTCTGTCAGTAAACACAGAACTATTAATACAGAACTGTGTTGTTCACTCCAAAGGAGTAACTGAGCTACTTTTTATAACTCTTCATTAAGAATATTACGGAGTACAAAAGTTTTCCTTATGTAAGTTTGTAAAAATAAAGGAATACAAAAGGCCTGAAAACTTCTGAGGTTCAATGAAGGGAATGAGATGAGAACTCCTCCATGGTCAGGAATTACTGAACCCCAGGGGTTCAGCCTAACCCACTTCTGATATTCTAAATTCAGGAGAAAAGCAGCTCCACAGCCACACTCGCAGCTAAAGCTCCTTCCCTCAGCTCCAAACAGCAGCCCCAGGCACAAACATTTCCATTCCCCCTTCCTGAAGGGCCGGGCTCAGTGACCAGCAGGGCTGCAATTCTCTGTGCCTCACCTCGGGAATGCACATCACACTTTTCACAGGGAGGTTTCCTCCCAGGAGCTGCTTCTTGTAGAGACAAAGACAGAAGCAAACATGAGAAGAAAGCAACTGTGTAACTTGACTGCTAAAAACAGCTTCCCTTGAAATTTGGCTGAGTGATGATCTAAAAGAAAGCCACGATCCTTAGGGTTGGGATCTGAAGGTGAGCCCTGAGCAGTATCTTCACTCTCTTTTTGGCTGGAAAATAAAAATGCTCCAGAAAAAGAAGATGCTAAATTTACCATGGGCCTAAAACACGATCCTAAGAATAAAGTTAAAAGTCTGTCTGCCACTGCCATACAATGAACAGCTCATTCTGTGCCTGAAAATGATCCTTTTTTTTTTTTTTTCCAGCACTGGCGATGGTACAGAGCTGTCACTAATCTGCTTTGCTCTCCAAATCTAGGGACAAAGGTAAATATTCCCAGAGCATTTCTGCTGTGAGGCTCTCTAGAAAGCCCATGCAAACCTTTGCTTTGCCTATTCTCCCTTTCTTTTTTTTAGCATCAAATCTCATTTACTTGGGAAAATGTGGAAAATTATCAAAACACTCTGATTTCACCCCTTCTGAATTGCAAAAAGCCAATTCTTTTATAGCATCTAAGTTTCCAAATTGAGAATCTTTGTATTCTTGCAGAATATTTTACCATGAGAGTGTAAACGAACACAAGAATGCCTAGAAAAAATGAAAATCACACTTTGGGCAGGTAAACTTCTTCAAAGAACTCTCCACAGCAGGTTATCAATGGAATCTAATGGAACTTCCTAGGAAGAGCAGTGGCTGAGTGAATTGCTGAAGGAACTAATTACTGAAGAGTAAAATTACAGCACACAGTGCTGAGGAGGTCTGAAGTTCTTGACACAGTTGGCCTGCTTGTTACTTAAATGAAAGAGCTGGACAGGAAACTTCAAGTCAGTGAGGAGGACAAAGAGGTGAAAAAGTGTTTTCTTGAGATGAAACAGAAGGTATCAACGTAAATCAAGAAACTAAAAGCAAGCCTGGGCTAACTGCAAGTCAAAAATCAATTTAACTGGGCTAGAAGGGTTCCTTCAAACATGGATATCAAAAAAATTCCATGTGAATGAAATTCTGAACCAAAATAATTGAACACCACAAAACTTTTCTGCAGTGATTCTAAGAAAGAAAGAAAACATTCTTAGCTTAGTTGCATGTAAATATTGTTGGGCAGCACAGCAATAAGTTTAAGACAACTGATGCCTTCACTATAAATTCATACCTTATCATTAATAATATTAATGAGACTGACAATGCAAATAAGTCAAGTAATTGGTTGAAAATAATATACTGGAAATAACTCCAATAGCAAAAGTAATTTTCCTTGCACAATCTCTGCTTAGTCATTACAAAAATTAGTAGAGCTGAGGAAGGAATACCTGATGTACAGTAAGGAAACCTTAAAAAAATTGCAATCTGAAAAATAACATGGACAAAGATAAAAGCCAGGCCTCCATATGGAGTATTTATTTAAAATGTAGTTATATTTTTTTTGTTATGATGAGAGCGTTTAATTAGGGAAAATAAGAAGGATGGGTCTTTGTAGGGTATGGGATTCTAGAAGACATTACAATCCCATTGGCTATTCACAGCCTCCCTCTGCCCAGATGGGAGCCCTCCCAGATTTGTTTGGAAATCCTGGATTGAACATAAACTCACTTTTTACCTGGTGGCCTCCACCAAGATTAGTCATTTATTCAGGCACCTTTGCACCCGTTGGGCATTAAACATCTTTGGTTTATACCAGCACAAACCTACAGCAATCTTGCTTTACATCATCATGAGACAGGAATCCAGGATTTAACACCAATTGCAAACTGGCTCTTCCTTTAGCTGTTGCCAAATAGCAAGGAATTATTTGTTGTTTCCTAGGTATCTTGGTGATTAATGAAGTTTAAGAAGGGCACCTTCACTAATAATATGTACCTCACATTGATCATGTTTCCAGCAATCATTAGTATTCATTAACAGCAGTCAACTTCTTAATTCCTTTTTGCTTAAGTCCAAATTATTGCAAGTTATTTACAACACCCTGTAGGAAAGAACAAAGCTCTCACAAAATCTTAATGGCTTATTCCCAGATCCTCATATACCAGCCCTTCTGGGAAATACATGCACACTGCAAAAATATCCTGGCTGATAGTCCAGAGAATTAACTGCACATAAAACTCTCTGTACAGAGTAAGCAGAAGATAAACTTGCATCAGGCACATGGCAGAAATACAAGATACAGGAAGGTAAAATAACTCATTTGTTCAGATCTGATTGTCTTCTATAAATCCAGCACTGCAGCCTTCTCCTTCTCCAGGTGGTCTGGTGCAGTGTCTTTGGATAATTATAGCATCAAACTATCAGACAATTTGTCTACACGATTTCACCAGAAAGTTCCCAGGCCAGTTCCACACAAGGAGCTCTCCCAATGTGCCTATCCATTTACTTTTTGCTTCTTACAAACCAAACCTATTTTGGAAGCAAAGAATCACAGAAGATTCTGAGTTAGAAGTGATCCATCAGGATCATCCATTCTAACTCCTGTCCCTGCCCAGACCCCCCAGCAATCCCCCCTGGGCATCCCTGGCAGCGCTGTCCGAGCGCTCCTGGAGCTGCGGCAGCCTCGGGGCCGAGCCCATTCCTGGGGAGCCTGGGCAGGGCCAGCACCCTCTGGGGAGCAGAACCTTTCCCTGCCCTGCAGCCTGGGCATGCCCTGACCCAGTTCCAGCCATTCCCCGGGTGCTGTCCCTGGCCCAGGGAGCAGAGCTCAGCTCCTGCCTCTCTTCTTCTCTTTTAAATTCCTTCATTGGGAATTAAAAATATTTTTGCACAAGCTGAGTATCTGTTGCCTGTGACAGTAACTGATAAAGATTTTCCTCTCTTTATCTCACCCCAAAACTTCCTCATCCCAGTTTCTCCACCCATCCAGCCGAGGAGCAGGAGGTGAACAAGAAGCTGGGTGAGAATTTGTCTGGAATCTGTGCCCGCCCAAAGATTTCCAACATTTCTTGTTCATAATGGCGCCATCCGATTATTTCAGAACCTACTCTGAGATATTCCTATGTCTCCCCAGCCAGGTTCTCCATTTAGCATTCTGTGTATAAAAAGTATTCCAAATACTATCCTTCCAAATGCATCCTTCTTATCACTTTCCTCTTTTGATTCAAATATTCACATATTACAATGCAAAGCATCAGAGCTCTAAGATTTATGAATACATCGCCCATCTGGCAATGGTCTGAGGTTCCTAGCTGCAGTAGACAAGTAAATCTGAAATTATAATTCCTTCAAAGACCGCCAGGATGACATAAATTTGCTAAAATCTGTAACATTATGTGAAATGCACTAGAAACATTGCATGCCTCAAGCTGCAATGTGTACCTACCCCATAACAGGAGTTCAAATATAGGAAAACAAGTTAAATCTATGATAATTTTTGCACTGAGGGACATAAGAAAAATATAATACCATAAACACAGAGATTGCCTTTTGGAGAGTTACTTTCTAATTCCTCTATTGGAAAGAAATAAAACGGAAATATTGCAGTTCACAACTACAAACGTACAAGAAAAACACAGACCTCAGGTCAGGAGAAATCTGTAGAAGAAGAAATAGTTGACTGCATTTGAAAATATCAGAGATTTCTGCTGGTGTGTCATTCAGGAGAGATTATTTTTTTCTTCCTCAGGTGAACTTACTGTGCAGTAGGAGAACCAAACAGAAGTCAGAGCTTTAAAAACCCAGCCTGCCAACACTCACATTCTCTTGCCGTTTGTGGTCTTGCATTTCTTGTGCCTAATGGGGCATTCTGGAGACATCTCATTTGTGTTCAGGCCTGCCCAGCCAGCCCCAGGTCCACTCACACCCCGAGGGTCAGGGATGTGCTGCAATCCTCCAGCCAAGGATTTTATTGTCTCTACCACTCCAGGCTTTCTTCTCTGCTTTCAATCAGAGCAAGAACAGCAAAGGAATGAGGAGAGCAAGGTTTAGCTGTAGACTTTGGCAGGAAAGGCTGAAAACCCTCCCACACTGCAGATGAGCCCTGCTAACACTGTCCTGAGCACTTTCTGCAGCAAGGAGGGGGCCAGTGACTCCAAAGCTGATCTCTCTCCAGGACCCAAGCAATGTCCTGTGCTGGGATATCATACAATTTCTGATGTAGCAATTTGATTTTGATGAACAGCTCTGTGACATAAAAAGAAATAACTGCCATTATCTTCCTGAGGAGCTCATTTGAAAGCCTGGCTGCTAATAAACACACCTCCAAGCAGCAGCTACTAATGAATGGTTTTTCCTGTCAACTTTTCAGGCCTGAGAAAAGAATAAGGAACTTCAGACTTGTCCATATGAATGATTATGGAGATATTTGTCATCCACAGGCCCAGCTCCATGCATGGGTTCGTTGTGGATTCACCTCTGTGGGTTGGCATGAAGTACTGCAGCCAAAAACCAAAGCAGAGCTTCAGCCCTCAGTTCTACAGAAGACAGGGAGGTGCAGTGAAAAACCTGACCCAGCCAAATGGTTAGGCAGCTTAGACATTCTTTTCCACTGGATTTCTTTGCAGCAAAGAAACATCTAAATAAATAATAAAGCATATTTTAGAGAAAGGCTTGAAAAATTAATGGAAATCTGCATGATCAAGCCTGGAAGAGCCCGATGTGAAGCTGGCTGCATAGCTCTGATCAAATCAGAATAGTCAGGGAACTGTTTCACATCGATGCAGACATCTCTGGGAATACTTTTATAGTGCCACCACTTCAACACAGTTTATTAGACTTGTTAAGGCACATTATAATAATATCTGACAAATAAGTAAGTTTGGATCTATTCCAAAATGAGTCTATGTATCTTTATAGCAGATTCCCATGCTGGTTTAAAAATATGAAATTATGCAATAGACAAAATTACCATAAAAGTAAAGGAGCAAAATAAACCAAGCAGTAAAATAAATTGATTTTCAGGTGATATAGCTCTTACACCTCTTCTGAACCTTGGCAATACAAAACAACTCATGATGAAAGAAAAGAGATGAGCAATTCCATTTCACCTGTCCCATTGCTGGGTTCCAAAACCTGGAGCAAATTAAGGCATGTAAATTTATAGCAGAAAGCTTTATTCTCTCTACTACTTGAACATACAAAGTAAAAACAAGGATTATTTAGTGCTGATATTGGGGAACTCCAGGCAGCACTGAACACTAAAATTCCATTGCTGCTCTTTCTTCAATATCCTGCTTTTTCTGCCTCCAACTTTAGCCAACTCTGTTGGCATTTCCTGCACTGGGTCTCTCTCTCTGGTTGAGCTTTTCTTTCTCATTTTTGATACCTTCTTCCTGCTCAGCCATTTCTGAGACTGGCAGTGGGAGAGAGGAATTTTGCACATGTAAAATAGTTCCCAGACTTTTTTGTTTTGAAGCCTGTTAGCATTTCCACACTTCCCACACATGTAAGCAGGCACTCAAAGAATAACAAGTGAAAGAATCTGTTCTCAGTGATTGAACTGAAGCCTCTCACAGCTCAAACTGTTGGGTTCTGCTGACCAAACTTTACAAGCATTGTGTCTCTGGAGAAAAGTGGATATTAAATTCATGTTCCAGTGCCCTGGGCTCACTAAGCACATCCTGCTCTTTGGTAGGGGAGAAGAGTTTAATGATAATTGCTGTTACAAGACAAAATCAGGTGTTGGCATTAAAAGCTGAGATCTTTTGTCTCCTTGCACTCTGCTGGCATTCTGACACCACTGAATCATAAGCTAAAGAAAGAAAGAAAAGGAGCAGTCTGAAGGTGCAAAGAATGTGCCAAAAAGCTGACTTGTTAAAGAAGAGGAGGTTGATGATAAGCAAGGAAAAAAAAAAAAAAAAAAACAACCCCAAACAAACCAAGGTTAGTTGGTATTTCTGAAGGATAAGGAGCTGGGAGGCAGAAACAACAAGGAGCTGAGTAAGAAAGCTCAGCTTTTGTAGTCAGTCCATTCTTGGTGGGGAACAACCTGTAATCACAATGTATCTGCAAGAAGGGGCCAAATGCCAGGCATTTCTCAGCTGTTAGAGTGATGTACAGTTTAGTGTCACTTTTATTTTGTATGTATTTGGCGGAACATAAACGTGCTGAGAGCAAGGTCAGAAATGAAATTTCAGTTTCTCAGAAGCTTTTTATTTTCAAGAAAAATAACACTGAATGAGGACAATGAGCCAAAATTTGGGAGTGTGTACTTATTGCCAAATTTGATATTTCTAGAACGAAATATCCACTTCGAGGTATCAAACTGCTTGCTAAAAATTAGAGCAGGACATCCAAGCAACTTTGGCAGTTCTAGGTGGATATGGATAAAATCTCTGTCATTTCCATGGCTACTCACCATTGACTAACACAGGAGATTTTTCTTCTGACTGTGGAAGTTAATTTCAGTCTGCACCTGCCACAACTCCTATCACAGCTCATTAGGGATCCCCTACAGTCAGGAAATCTGGAGAGCAGATGCCAAGCAAGTTGGCCTGCCTAGGGATCTAGTCTAGAAGCCATGGATTATGAAATCACATGGCAAGTGGTTCCAAATACATGACCTCAAGAGGTGTTGGGTGCTTGGCAACCCATCTGTATCCATCTAGAGCCAGATGAGCAATTTAAGAGAAAATGAAGTTTCATTATGAGCTCATAAAAATGGAAACCACTTACATGAAATGCTTCCAATCAGATAATATGAAAAATTGAACAAGTGAAAAAGTCAGAAAATACAAGACCTATTGCTGCTACAACAATCTGGTAAAAAAAATAAAAAAAATCTCATTTTCATGTTCTCCTCCATCGCTAGACCATATCCTCATAAATTCCTGAAAACTCTTACCAAAGGAATACAAAGAACTGTTTCCTCCTGTGGGGAAACACTCAATATTGTAATGGCAGCACTTACTACAATTTATAGTTTGCTGCCAAACTGCACACTGCACACAGAGCATGCTGCTGCAATGCATATAGCATCAGTGCTACAGTTTTTAAAATCATATAAAATGAGGATATTTATTGAGAAGAAAACCTGACCCTCAACAATGCACGGTTGTTGGTGATGATAAAGAAAATGACACAATATATTTCACACTAGGACCTAGGAACTAATGCTCCAAATCAAATGCACTTTCTGCATGAGGGAGAACACACAGAGTAAAGCCACCCAGAGAACCTGTACAGAACAGGGTACAATGACAGCTGCAACTGATCCAGACACTGCTCTCCAAAAGCAAACATATTTTAGACTTTCTTTGGGACCTCTGTGGCAAGAGAAGGTGGCTTCTTTAATGAAGGAACTCTTACAACAATGGGAAAAACTCTGTGCCATAAAATTGAAAAACGCTTACTTCTCCTCTCACACAAGCATTTTGATTGCCACTCCACACTAAAAAGATGTTTCAATTTAAAGCTCTTCAAGGGGCTGCCAGCAATGTTCCTCTCAATGATAAGCCCATTGTACAAGACAACTGGGAGAGCATTGCCTTCCTAAGGGCCAGGAAAGTGTATTACTGTGTTATTTACAGCCAAGTGACCAAACAAAGAGAAATGTGGAAGACGCCAAAGAGAATCCAAGACCAGAAGCATTAACAAATAGTCTGAAAAACACACAATGTTTTGGGTTTTTTCTCTCCCCCACTCCATTGGTCTTCATATGCTCTGAAGTTTAAAAGTGATGGGAAACCCTCTGATGGAAGACTCCAAGCTGTGATCAGCAGGTTAGCCAGGAGGAAACGTGGCTCTGCAGGCAGAACAATCACTGTTGGTCCTCCTACCTCATAAATGGGAAAAAGCTGCTTGAGGATGGGGAGGTCTATGGCAGCCTTGGCTGCAAAGATCACACAATGGAGCTTCAGATCCTGAGAGAGGTGAGCAGAACAAAACCCAGCTGAATGAGAGCTCTGAAATTCAGGAAAGGAGATTTTAGCCTGTTCAGGGACCTTGGAATATCACAACATGAGACTGTCCTAAAGTGCAAGGAGGTGGAGGAAAGAAGCAGGGCCTGGCAGGAAGAAGCATTTCAATTGAGGAAGGTGAAACCTCAAAGTGTTTTAGCAAATGTCATGGACACATCAAAGTCCTGTGACTTAAGGATGTCCAGAGAGCTTGTCTATACACTGGGATACCATTCCCTCCTCCTCTAAAACATTCCAGGAGCCACATCAGCTGCCCAAGGCACAGACCCTGAGCCCTCTGCTTGGAAAAACACCACTGCACATGAGGACAAGAGCGAGTTATAAAGAGAGGCCTTCTAAAATAAATAATTTTAATCTAACTCAAGATATTTTGGAGAAAAAGCCAACAAAACCCAGGATTATTTAGATCCTCTAATAAGATCACATGTTTATGAATGAATATTGCTTTAATGTTTCTTATGTTGCATATACTATGATAAACACAAAATACAGATGTACAGCATTTGAGAGAGGATATAAACAAACATTAATCTGCTAATAAAAACACATTTCTTGGTACAAAAATGTAAATAAGAATGCACTTTATTAAAAAATATTTTCTTTCCTTTGTCAAATATCCTGTGCAATGATTACTATTGTATTTATAGCAATCTGCCACTGGCAGATTACAAGTCTAATACTGTATAGAAAAAGCCTGTTTCACTAATGCTTTTTTAATATTAGTTTCCAATCCCTGGAGGTATTTAAAAGCCATATAAGTGTGGCACTCAGGGAGGTGGTTTAGTGGTGGGTCTAGCTGTGCTGGCTTAATGGTTGGACTAGAACTTAAAGATCTTTTCCTACCTGAAAGATTCTATAATAATGTAATTCTATTACTATGGCTCTCTCATCCAAAAATGCCCCTAGATTATTCCAACGTCTTCATTGCAAATTGGATCAGACTCAAAGGTCAAGAATGGTACCAGAAGACTCTCTAACACCCAGCAGGAGTAATGAAAAAACCTTTAGAAGTTAGTCACTGCAAGAGTGCATTTACCTCCCTGTCTCCAGGCCTTGTGGTGGCTAAAGTCCTTCAAAGACTGAGGAGAGGCAGAACTTTATCTGTAGACAGAACAAAAGATTGCCTAAGTGGCTTGGTGAGTATTTATACTTTTCCTGCAGAAAATCTGTGTCAGTCCATCAGGAGCCTGTTGAAGTTTTTTTTGAGTTTGTTTTCCCCCGTTCTGCTGACCCCTGAGTGTGGAGCTCGAGCCTGGGGAGACATTTCCCCCTGTCACTGTCCCCAGGTGCCATCGACCCTCACAAGGAACACAGCACATCACAGACACTCCTCCTCAGGTGGCCTTGGCTTTGGAACAGAGACAGGCAGCTGGCAACTGCCAATTATTTCATTTTTTGTGCCCATTTCCCTCTGCTGAAAGTGAGTAAGCTGCAAATGTCTTCATCCTTTTGGAGCATATTCTGCCCAAGGAATTTAATTACAGGGAGGAGTCTTTTGAATGGGTTACACTTGCAAGCAGCACTAGACAAGAGAGATGAGAGAAAAAAGAAAAATAAATGAAAACCAAAAAGACTGACATGATGCATACCCTTTATAATAAAGAAATATTACCCATTTTGTTTGAAAATTTCAAGCTGTATGATGGCAAATAACCATTTGTCTTTGTAAAGGAACCAGGAGTGTTCTGGAAGTTTACTGTGGCCTCAGTCAAACATGGCATGTAAGCATCAGTTAAGTTTTAAGAACCTGTACAACCCTGGTGATGTAAAAATATGTAAAAATGGACAAAGGGCATGTTTTAGCTGACCACAGTGACATTATTCACTTCTTTAAAACTCTCTTTGAATAGAGATATGTGCAAGCAAAGCACAGTTCTTGGACTATATGGATATTTTTTGGAAGTATGAGTTTCTGTTTTAGAAACGCTGACAATTACAACACTGTTATTCAAGATCTGCTTATTTTATCATGGTAGCTTGAAATAGTAATATCAGTATTAAAAAAAAAAAAAAAAATCAAA
>VYXF01009253.1:274377-290162 GCA_013397295.1 Polioptila caerulea | reverse complement strand
AATTAAAATAAAAAAAAAAAAAAAAAAAAAGGGAGTTACTGGCAAGTCTCATCAAAATGATCACAAACTTTATGTTAAATCTTAACACACCTGTTTTCCAAGCTGTTGACAAAGTTCATAAGAAGGGTTTGGGGAGCACAAAGGGCAGATTTCTGTTGAAAATGTCCATCTTAGCCATCAGGGAAAAAAATCATAAACTAGTATCAAAGAAATAAAAGCAGAGTTGGATTTTAAAGTTAAAGCCCTTTAGCTCAAGTTTAGTATTCACTATTGCATTCAGCTACAAGTACCAGCACCTTGGTTGGTCACAAAACTACAAATTTTGCCAGGAAAAAGAAAATGCTCAGTAAAATAACTCCAGGTATTTTATGCTTCTTCATAGGACATATCATTTGAAATAAGCTCCAAAAATACTGAGAAAATTTCAAGATAAATAAGTGGGACAAAACGAAACTCTGTTAGATCACCCACTAACAAAATGTGTGGATTTTGGTCATCTCATATCTCAAGGTTTCAGTTACTTGCTTACAGTGAGTGTACACTTAGGCACTCCTCAGAACATGGATCTCTACAGGCTTTGTTCTGAGAATCCTGGGATGGTTTGGATTGGAAGAGACATTAAAGTTCACCTTGTTCAGCCCTGCCACGGGCAGGGACATTTCCTCTGTCCCAGGCTGCTCCAAGCCCCAATGTCCAACCTGGACATTTCCAGGGATGGGTCACCCTGAGCTCAGCCCAGAGCTTCTCCTCTCCAGGCTGAACAATCCCAGCTGTGCCAGCCTTTCCTGCCAGCAGAGCTGCTCCATCCTCTGTGCTCATTCAGTGCTTACCCAATTTAAAAAAGCACAGCACCAAGAGCATCTCCCCCTGAATCCATTGAGCAGTTCCTCTGGTAGAGCTTTGTGCAGTAGTTGTGCATGTGAAGTGCAGCATGTACAGTACTGCTGATAAGTGTTGGCACAGCAGGCACTCCACAATAAGCCACAGAGACAGCAAAGTATTGCAGCAATTCAGCACAGAGACACAGAGTTCTAGCCATGAAGTCATCTGTCCACACAAATCTAGGAAAAGCAGGAAAAATGACATCTTCACTGAGGCAAATAATGTCCCAAACATACCAAGCCATGTAAATCATTGTGGGAGAGCACATGTTCATCTTCATGAGCAGACTATGTGCTGACAGGTAGATCATTCACAGCACTGGCAGGCACAGTAGAACTTCTATTTTCTCTTACTTGACTTCCTGGCACTCTGCTTACTTCATACATTTCAGTTGGAGAGAATAAAATAATCCAGCATCAATAAGTGTTGCCACAGAGATTATTCTGGAATTACATACTTAACACACTTTTTTCTTTTTTTTTTTTTTTTTTCTCCCACATTAACTAGACTAAGACTTGCAGGAAGAACTTTTCATATCCTGACCAACTTGGGGATAAATGTCAATTAAGTCCAAAGCAGTTCACGCTACAGAAGAAGTATCTCAGAGATGGGTATTGAATCAAACCAACAGAGTTCAGAAAGAGATCTTTATCTCACTGTGGCCAGTTCTCTGAAAAATAAAAAATTATAACCTATATAGTTATTACATTATATTCAGAAATTCTCCTTGATTTAAATTCATGGAAGAATAACATCTCATACTGCAGCCAGTCTGGTCACAGAGCACAGAGAAGGGGAATAAGATAAGGGAAGAAAACACCATAGAAGGACTGACTAGAGCAGTGAGAAAGAGGCATTAGAATACTACAGAGATTTGTCAAATCCTGAGAAACAGTGAGGAATATGAATGTGGGGCAATACTTCTTCTCACAGTACAAGAACTGAGAAACCACCAATACAATTATTAGGTAGTGTATTAAAAGTCCAAAAAGAAAGTAATGCTTAAAGCAATTTTTAACACAATGCATAATTACATCATGAAATTCATTGCCACAAGATGTGGTGGAACACAAGAATATTTTTTAAAAGTCTGAGTTACAATTCTTGGAAGATTCTTCACAAGTCACAATCAAATGCAAAGAATGCTTTTCAAGGCATTTCCAACCCAATACATCTGTGCCACTGTCTGCCAAAAGCTCAAATAATAAAGAGGGAAGGGTCACTCTGCACCTCCAACATTTCTAATCCATTTTTCTGGAACCACTTAGTGAAAACTCTGTGCTTTCAGGTGTTAGGAACAAGATGCAGTGTATGACAATGCTCCAATTATCTCCTTAGGAATCCTGAAGGAAATCACAGAGTGCATGCTATGAAAGGGGTTTTCCTTGCACAGGTGACTTTAGGCTGCAAAATGTAAAACAATATTAGTTTCTAGCAAGGGCAGATAAATGTGATTAATTGATAAGATGCAGACATTGTTATTAAGTCATTTCTCAAACCAGCACTGAAGTTTCAAACTCACCAAATTCACGGAAAACTAAAGTTCTCCAAACTCTGTTCAAACCATGAGTGCCAAATTTTGTATCCTGGATAATATAAGTTCATGCGGTACATCTCTAACCTTTAAAAAATTGCAATAAATGACATCCAAGACATGTAAAATCATAAAAACCAAACCCCCAAAAGTACAAAATAAGTGCATGTAGAGCTTTTTTTTTTCCCTCTTCACTGTCCTGTAGGTAAGTTTGGTGAGTACTCTTCTAATTGAATTTAACAGAACTTTGTTAATTAGGCCTTTGCTATTTTTTTTCTGAGCAAGTGGAAAAAAAGATAGAGCTTCAATTCCATTTAACATCATGCTACATTTGTTGCAAAGAAAGCCTGCTTGCTTCTTAAAAAATAGGGCAAAAGTCCAAATAAAAATTACAAGCATTCCACATGCTATGTCCAAGCTGAAAGGACATAGAGCAGATCCCTCTAGAAATCTGAGAGGTTTACACAGTGTTCTCCAAATAGTCTCAAAATCCTCTGCTGCCATGCCTACAGTCATCCCAGGAGCAAAGGCCACACTGGAAAATGCACAGGAGAACCCTGTCCTTGAGGATTATTGACCTTGAGAGGGAATGAACCCCCAGTCCCCTGTGCATCAATCCCATCATTTACACTCCTATGGACACTGAGGGGTTGCCATCAGCCAAGATTCTGGGACCATTTCAGTGTTCCAAGGGCATTTGACTTTGGAAATCCAAGTGTAGGTCTCTGCTGTGAATTATTACTCCCTTACAACATCTAAAATAAAATAAAATAAAATATTTTGAGCTGTATTTAAATTACAAGAGTGCCCAAAAAAGGAGTCTTGAATGCCTAAAGAACTGAAGTAGTCCTTTTGATCTGAGAATCCCAAGCTGCCTGAAAACACTTTCATAGGCTTAGTAAGTTGCAAATGCCTCTGTGACTGAAATATTTCTTTAAAGGAAACAGCCCCAAACTAAAGCAATCTGTGACAACAGCAGGTTTTAGCTGATGTGGCCGTGTCATTTCCACACCAAGCTCTCGTCTGTAGGGTCTAACATTACTCCAGAAGGAATCAAAGTTTCTTGGTCTGATATCCCCCTCTGTCCAGAGAATGGCCAGAGTCTCTCCACCCATCCTGACCATACAAAATGCACTGGACTTATACATGTCAAAAGTTCATCTGCTGGATTGAAAGCACTGAAGCAATAGGAGAAGCCAGCAGTAAAATCTAAAAGATAAAAGATCTTAACGTGGTCTTAAACCCACAGACTATTTTAATAAAAGTCTTACTGAGATCTCAGTTTGGGGTTGGACACAACTGGAAAAAATGTCACCTTGGAAGTTACAGCTTGTTTTCTCTCCATTTTCATTATACACTACTTTTTTCTATCTATAATGCACCACTGACAAGGAAAATCTTCCTGCTGCTAAAAATACTTTGGAAAATTGTATTGATTCTTTATTCAATTTCTAATTCATATCACTAGTATTCTGTGTTTTGTACCTGTTCTTACATTTTATGCAACCCCTTTTACTTACTAATTTAAACCCAGAAATGTGTTCCTCAGGTGATGGATGCCATTTTTTTCCTAATTGCCATGTGAGTGTTCAAATGTCTTTACCAAAAATCAAACATGGATAGTGCAAGTTAAAATTTTATTAATTACTACTAATGTCACATGTCCTGAGTATTTCCTAACTATGTATAAAACTGATCCCTTAAAGACTAGAACTCTATTTTCCCTAAATTTCTATCAAGCCTTTTAACAGAGCTCTGCAGTGGTATTTTGATGTAGACTCACTTTAAAAACAAAGTGTTTTCATCCTGCAGATATCTCACTATTTGTCAGTCTTGACAGTTTCTTTGTTCTGCTCTCTCATAAACCACTCTCCTTGGGATCCCTAAGGGATGCCTGTTTATCCTAGGGAATCCTTCCTATCAATAGATGTAATTTAGGAATCCTCTTTGCACCTGAAAGGCACCCATCAAACCCACAGACAACAAACAAACTCCAGCAAAACAAACAAACCAACCCCATCCTCACACACATCTTTCAGGTCATTGTGCTGTTCAAAGGCAGGGCCTTTAAATTTTTTAGGGATGTGGTGAAAAGCACAGTGAAGAACACGCAGCTCCTGTAAACACCTAGGAGACTAAAATGTGCTGACAAAAACCAAAAACTGTGGTAGACTTCAGTACCATAAAAATTATGAATGAACTTTTCTACTGATTGACAAAAAAAGTCCACAGTCCTCTAAAAGAGGTTCACAGTAGAAGGAAAGGTGATAACTCCCTAGGAGCAACAGAAACATTTTAATTCAAAATTTCATACAGCAATTTACTTTCTGATCAAATGCTTGCCAGATTATGGATTTGATAAAGAGCTGACAGATGACACTTGTTATGAATGTTACTTGTCTATAGCTGGTCATTTATTTCCCCAAAATCAAGTGTTTAAGTTGTTGAAAAAAGTTGTGAAGGGAAAAAAAAACAAGAAAAAGAAGAAGAAGTTACAAGAAAAAAAAAACAAGAACAAGCAACAATAACAGAAAATCCTCAAGAACCTCATTAATTCTCTTTTTTGGTAAGGTTTGAAGTGAGAAAGTGAAGAATCATTAAATACATTCTGTGCTTGACTTGTATGCAAAACCTCCTGTCAATGGATGTAAACTCCTCAAAAGATCTGCAGTTTAGAGAAGAGAGCTGCAGTGGGGACCAGAGAAAAGAATTTCACCTCAAGGTAAAAGAAAAGAAAATAAATGCCAAGTTGAGAACTGATGTTAGAAAGCTTATCAGGAGATTAAGCTGGTGAAATGGCCTGAAACACAAAACATCCCTGCACCTCCTAAGATGCTTAGCAAGGTGCATCAGCACCACCCAAGCACTGCAACCGAGAGAGGGGATTCTCTTTTGTTGTCTTCATTTCTGATGTAGTCTTTAACCTATCCCGACTCTGCTGCTTCTGCTGCTTCCTAAAGCAGCTGCCTGGCCAGGGCTGTCAGCCAGCTCTTTATCTCCCTCCCCGTGGAATTCTGTCATTAGCCCCAAATTTTCCTCCTGTTGCCTTCACAACGCCTTGGCCTCTAGTTTACTCTTCCTCCTGCCCTCGCTTACCCACTTTATTCTACTCCCATTTCTCACTAGGTACCCTTCACACAGCAAGGTTTCCTCCTCATCCCTGACAAACAAAGTCATTCTAGAAAAAACCACAGCATCTTGCCACCACATTACTCACTCCTGGATGCTCATTTCTTTTGCTGTGTTATCAGTTTTCATTACAAATCCTTTGATAAGAAGATTACCTGTTGATCTCTAGGACCCCTTCTGCACTGGGTATGCACAAAGAGCTTTGGGATTATTATAATTTGTTACTTCCAGGCTACGTGTTCCACGTGATTTCAGCCTGACCCACGACTCCAGAATTACATCCTTACTTGTGATTCACTCCACAAGATGTAATTGTTTCCCCCACCTACCACCAATGTAGAGTTTAGTTTTAAAAGCTTGTCAGTAACATACAATGTGCTGTCTTCTCTGCCTTATTTTAGTGGACATTGCAAGAACATGTCACACTCATGCACCTCACAAAAAGCAAAATGTATACTTTGCTCACTCGTGTAAAGGAGAAAATTTATTTTAATATGTTTAACTGTCTTTAGGGAACCCTGCAGTACTTTTATTCTGAAATAAAACAGTTCCTACATAAGCCAGAAGGGCACTCCACATTCTAAGATTTGAGCTCCGCTTAATAATTGACTTTTTTTATTCAATTGTTCATTGAAAAGTCAAGTTTTTGATACTAAAGAACAGAGTTTAAATGAAAACAGGATCCCTGGAGAATTTAATAGCATGCTTCCCATAGTTTAGACTTTCTGAACAAGTCAGCTTTTATCAGCAATAATTGAAGTTGCCAAATTCAAGAATAGAACTGATGTGGCTACACACTGTGAAACCATTTAGTGACAGCACAAATACAGAACACTGTAATTAGTTGCCTAACTGTTGGTACAAAAAAATTGTGCAGTGTGCTGCCACCTCTACATAAATTTCAAAGTGCTTATGCTGTGCATTATTTCTAGAGTCATCAACATTAAGTGGTTTGGTTTGCCCATCTGTACTTGTAATTAATTGATTCATAACTTTATGTAAGAGAACAAAGATATTTGAAATATGTTGAAGTAAAACACTGTGTTATTGAAAGAGTTATTCCAAATGATCACAACAGCTTCACAACAGCACCTGCACGTGAAATTTCACATTTTCAGTTTGACTTGTGTAAAAACATTCTGAAGTACTACCCAAAGAATGTCTTAAAAGAGATTTTTGTTCCCATCAAGTACATGGTGTTGCTTGCCTTTAAGCTGTTTTAGAGCCATTCCTATTTAGTGAAGATTTTTTATTTCAAAGAACAGAGGTTTGCATGAGGTCTCCCCCTTGGTGCGACTTCACAGCTGCACAGGTGGAGAAAAATGACTAAGCACTACAGTGAAGAAAAACAAAACATGTTTTCATCCAAAATTCCCAGAAAAGAAGGTTATGAATGTGCTTTTTTACTTTTGACTAACATTTTTATTATACTTCTTGACCTGAACTTCAGTCTAGCCTTTCTCTTGCCCATGAAACTCAAAAGATGCACAGAGGACACGTTACACTCACAAAAAGCAAGAAATATGTCCTATTTTGCTGTTTCAGAAATTTACCTGCCATCACCAAGCAGTTTAGTAAATTCCATGTAGCAGGACTGCCCAAAACATTAATCTTTACCTGCCAAAATTAGAAGACAAAAAAGACATTATATTATCCTACCAATTTTCCTCAGCATAAATCCTTTCAACACAGCCAAAGCCACGTGTACCAAGGAAAATTAAGAGGAAAAAAAAGAAGTGAGAGGGCATTTCTTCCTTGATTTTTAATGCATAAAGATGGAGTTCAATATTTATGCAAATTGTTTAACTATTTCCTTGGTTTATTTTACAAATTTATCAGTCCTGGTTTTCAAAGGTAAGTCATTTATAGTACACATGTTCAGAATATCTTTGCCTGGTTTCTTTAATCTCTCTCTTGCACAGGTATCAAACTATGATTCAGTCACTCAGCTGGTTTGAAGACTTCCAGTTGTTCTTCTGATAAGGACTATTGGAAGGAGCTTCTGATTTCTTGGACACACTCACTGTAACTTTTAATCTAAATTCCCTTCTCGGAGCAGGACATGAGTGATGAGACATGACATCTTCATTCAACCCTCCAACCCTCTCCTCCAACAGCTCCTGATGTCAAAACCATCTTCCCCTAAGCTTTACTTTGGACAGCACTTCATGAGGTTGTTTAGGTGGGACTTGAGGTTTTGTACCACCTCCTTCACTGAAGATTCCATGTCTCTTGTACTTTGCTTTCATAAGCACAAAAATCCTCAAAAGAAACAGATCATTTAGAAATTTAATAAATGACGTTCTTGTGCTTCTTCTTGACCCAAAGACTTTCTGCAGTTTCCATTCTCTGCTTCTGTGAAGCATCTAAAATACTCTTCAGGTTCTGAAGAGACTGGCAGCAATTAAACTCCATCCACAACAGAACTACTGGATATTAATTTAGGCACAGGCCCTGAGCAGCACAGAGCCATCAAAACTGACTTCAACGATGTCTCAGGAATTATTGCACTTACTGTGTATGCAACAGCTATTTATCTCAAGTTCCTGAGCATCAGGAAGCTGAGCAGAGCTCCAAAACTCCTGGCACATAGAATTACTGACCAAAAGACCAGATACTGAAAGTAAAGAAGGAAAGGACAGGGAGAATTTACCAAGTTTGTACTTGAAATGGATTAAGAGGTGGTGACCTGTGTGCACCCCTATGGCAATCAAGCCTAGATATTCATAGAGCTCCCACTAGCACCTTTTACCTGTGGAAATTAATATTTTTGAAGTCATTGGGCAGACAGAAGAGTTTTGGAGGTAGGGAACACAATCCTTTATTTTGTACAGTGCTAGAGCATGGTGCCAATGACACCAAAGTCATGGGTTTGATCCCCACAGGAACTATGGACTTAAGACTTGGGTTCAGTGATTCTCCTGGGTCCCTTCCAACTCAGAATAGTCTGTGATTCTAATACCAACAAGATTTGACATTTAGGTAATACTAGAGATGTACACTTGTGAAAAATCAGCCCCTCACCAACACTTCTGTGCATCTTCACATGCCTGATCACTGCATTTGTTCGCTGCAATCAAACAGGACAAGTCCCATCTATTTGGAAGAAACTTTCAATAAAATTTCAGAATGGTGCTGCATATAAGCACCAAATATACTCCTGTTTCTGGAGAGAAGTTGCTGTGGGGCTGAAAGGCAGGAAATGTGCACTACAGCTTGGAAAAACAACTGCAGGACAAGCCCCCTGTGTACATGCTTCTATTTTATTACCCCAGTTAGTGGTAATGAATTCAACTATAATAAACCTCTCCTATAACAAGCAATAGTGGATTAATTATCACAACAGCTATCAAAAATATTTTGCTGTCGAACCAGAGAGATAATTCTGCTTCACTTTCAATCATTTCCAGCACCAAAGACCAAACACTCTTTTATAAAAAGATAAAATAGATGTATTACAATTTTTGTCCACTCAACAAGACTACATGTAAAATAACACTGTTCAGAACTCTCTGCTGGAAATCTATCTGGAATGACCAGATCATCCATAAAAAGAAAATAAATTAAAAAGAAAAAAAAAGTAGAAAAAAATCTATACTTACACAACATTAATTTGTAGTGAAGAAAACCCAGGTAAAACTCTTCACACTTTCATGGAGCATTTCATATGTGCATATGTACATGTTTTACCCCACAAATAATCTGAAATTATTTTTATAAATTGTCAGAGAATAACATCCTAGTGTCCTAAGTAAATGTAGCCAGCTAATGGCACTGATTGCCTGTATTTATTACTGGGGGTTTGCTTTAAGAGGAACAGATGGTTTCCATGTGCTCCCAATCAAATACTCTCAACTGCTTATTTGATCATCCACACTAGGTTTTTTGATTTAAATAATTGAGCTTTAGCATTCTGTACTTTTTAAATTTGACCTGCTGCCTGCAGCTCTTTTGACTTGTGGCAATTGCTGTTGGCTGGTGGCCAGCAGCCTTTTCCTCAGACCCCAGCACGGTTAATTCAGCAGTGAATTAAAAAAAGACACTCTGTATTCCTTAGGATAACATAATCTAAATTCTGTTCTCCAAATAATCCCTATAGAGGCATACAAGCACGATTAATAATACAACTATTAACCAAAAATGAAGGACTCATTTAATCTCATTTAACACTGAGCAGTCTTATGACACATAAATGAGTGGCTTTAACCTAGTGTTTATTTAATTATTTAAAGAGCAAAGTCATTTAAAATACAAATGCATAATTTACAGGGAGACAAATAACATTTGAAATCTACCTTCTATTTCTCTTGTCCATTTGTTTCAGAGCCAAGGCTTGTTGCAAAATCATTCTATTACACTTTGCATCTTGGGTTATTTACTTGAAAATACAAATATGAATATTACTGAGTTCTTTAGCTGCTATTCATTGAAAAAAAGCAGCACTTGTTGTTCTTCTGAGTTTAGTTTGTTACTGCCACTGAAGCTGGATGTTTTAATGAGATAATATGAGCCTTCTTGCCTGGCAAGTGCAAGGAAATAAGCACACTAGACTTGTCTGGTTACTGAATGATGGAAATGTAAGTTTTTAATTACCAATGCACAATTTGGCATATGCTCCCTTTTGGGAGAATTCTCCAAATAAAAGTTTTGAACATCAGGGTAATCGTTAGCAAAATGGAGAGTTAATATAAACATTAATCTGAAAAAAAAAAAAAAAAAAAAAATAAAATGGGAGAGTGACAAAATGCCCGGGAAAGAGCACAAGCACAAAAATGCATTCACAGAAATCTTAGTTCTTTGTAAATATGTATTGAAGGGTCTTCTGAAGATGAAAACACAAATAACTGCACTAAGGCACATTGCCTAATGGTGGAATTGCCTACACAATTTGAAAAATCACATTTATAAATCAAGTTTGAATTCTTTTTCAGTTTTCTGATTTGGTTTGTCAAGGTGAGGTCTAAGGAAATTTTGTGTTAGATTGCTGACTGGCTATATAAAATTCCAACACCTAAAACTTCTGATGGCTAAGTCAGGCCAATGAATATGTGGGAACAGAATGAGGACTAGTAGGTTGTTTTTCTTCTATGTGTATGTACATGCAGTGAACCAAACAAAAATTTTTGGTAAGGACAATAAGGGTAATTAAGGTAAGGATAATTGATTTAGTTTTTTGCTCCCATCCTCCCAGAGTTATGATAGTGTATCAGCAAAATATCTTCACAGCCAAGAAAGGAAAGTAAAACAAAACAAAAAAAAAAACAACAAAAAAAAGAGTAGTTAAATGCTTCCAAACACAGAAATGGTGCCCAATGGGCACCCAGGAAAATGGAACCGTGCAGGGGAGAAGCAGTGGGTCACACAAGAGCAGGGTGTGCTCCAAGCCCCTGGGTCTGGGCTCTGCCTGGCAGGGAGCAGAAGGGCACAGCACATCAAACTCTGCACGGGGAGGAGGGATAATAGTAAAAAGGGCAGTACTGCCAGTGCTGCCAAAAGCAACATCACAATCGAGGGAGAGGAGGAGGATTCCATATGCCAGAAGGATGGAGAGCCAGATTTGCAAAGATACTTCAGTACCTAACAAATGGTACTGAGCTCTTAGCTGCAAGACATGTCACCAGTGGATTACTCCCATTGATTACATAGCTATACAATAATTCCTCAGGGACATCACAGGGTATTTTCACTCACACAGGTTTTTCAGCTATTTTCCACCTATGTTCATCTAGTACCAAAGGGTTTGGGTAATATCCAGTCCTGACCAGACCCTCAAATTCTCCAAAATGCTGCAATAGCTAGATTTAGAAATGCATACTCAGAAGGTATCCCAACAGTCTGCAAATGAATAAAAAACTCAGCTAACACTGGGTTTGAACACTGAATTGAAACATTTAACACTGAATTGAAAAATTCTTGCAGATTTCTCAGGTTCATCTGCCTGAAATGTCTGCATTTCAGTTTATTATCTGTTTTTATTTTCTGTTCATTAAAAGCATAAAGTGAGAAGAATAATTACTTAATTCTATTGGGGTAAAGCCCTTAGTTGAGTTGAAGTAGAATGGGAAAGCAAGTCCCTACTCAAACTTATTTAGGGTAGAATATTGGATGTCTTATCCCAAACCCTACTTCCCAGGCTGGGGAATATTGTAGGACTACACTCCCTCAGTTTTACTATTTCAATTTTTTCAGACAGTAAAATATTAAGCCGGTTGTTAATAATGTAAAAAACAAACAAAAAAGTAAACAAACTAAAAAACCAAAACAAACAACAACATCAATGTGTTGGAAGGGCCCTCAAAGCCCATCCAGCCCCACCCCTGCCATGGCAGGGACCCCTCCCACTGTCCCAGGCTGCTCCAGCCCCAATGTCCAGCCTGGCCTTGGCCACTGCCAGGGATCCAGGGGCAGCCACAGCTGCTCTGGGCACCCTGTGCCCGGGCCTGCCCACCTGAACAGGGAACAATTCCGAGGGAAGGTAAATCACAGAAAGAATATTGAATAAAATTGGGAGGTAAAGAGTACAGCTGCTTACTGGAGAAACAAAAGGGGCTTGGAGGTCTTTGGGGGTTTATTTTTCAAGGTAATTAAAATATGTTGGTTATGTAAGAGGCTTCTCCTAACTTCAGATTGTGCATATGCTCAGAGTGCTCTGCAAAAGCAAAGCCTAACCATATGGAGAAAATAAACACCTTGATCATTACCAGATGGAATTTGTGTATTCGGCATTACTTAATTTCATAAATAATCATAATTAAAGTCACTAGATGGTTTTTTAAAAGCAGTTAGTTGTTAAGATGATTGGCAGTTTTCCTTGCTGTTGATAACATCTAATGATGCATTGCAGAATGGAAAGCTACTTTAAGAAATCCAAAAATACCTTCCCTCTACTCACCACATTAGATAATTCCAAGTTTTTCTCTCCACAGACATTTATTGGTACTAACCACCAAAAGAAGGCTGATGGATGTCAAAGGCTCTCCAAGGATACTTTTCTGTTTATTTATTCAAAAGTTTCTTCAACAGATTTTTAGGTGTTGGTTGTTTTTACCCCTACTCTCTGGGCCCAACAAAAACAATTAGTTTCATGGTCCCAGCTGAATCACTTCAGAATTTCATCCATTTTTGCCTGTCTTTAGATAGGAAACACACTTATTATGTTCAGCATTTAAACTCAAGCCTTGACTTACAAAAAACTGTTAGGACATGAAAAAGTATCTTCACTTGTTTGTACAATAGGTAAAAAATCTATGGGGGTATTGAAGAGGCCAAAACCAGAAGATAAAAATGGGATCAACCTCCTATAAGAGAGTTTAGTAAACATAAATTAGCTTCAAAATCAGATTTACACAGGTCACCACTCACAGCTCTAATAGCAACCCTGACTTGCAGCCAGTCCAGAGTACAAATACAGACTCCACCCTCCAAACCTTCCTCTTTGCTTCTATTCACAACATTTATATACCTGGATCCTGCAACACTGAGCATATTTACTTAACTTCAGGCAAACAAGAAAAGCTCCTTAGTGATGTGCTCTATTTAACTATTTTTTAATTAATTTGAAATACAGAGGCCTTTGTTGTATTTAATTATTCGTATTTTGTGTGACAGACTAATCACAAACATTTTCTTCTATTCAGAATTAATGATAAAGACAATATAATATTTTGCCTAAATTTCCACTTTATTTTTTTTTCCTTCTGGTTGGCTGCATCAGTGGTAAGTTTCCCCTATTTATGAAGGAAAGGAAAAAATAAAGAATTTGCAAAGCTGACTACCAACTTTGATATTTCTCTGGGAATGTAATTGTTAATTCCAATGAGAAATTTAAGTTATGCATAATTTAGGGCTTTTAGTCTGTACAAATACAGCATAGTAATAGAACAAAACAGTTACTACCTAAAAGTTTTAAGCCTGAATTTGGCCTGGATTTGTAAAGGAATGTTTGATTTATCTCAAAACAGAATTTCCAGTTGTTCACAGTACCTTCACATCACCACCAACCACCAAGGCCAAGGCTTAAGTATCAGGCTACTTTTAATTTTCAAATCCTGTAGGTAGAAGCCAGACTTTGAATACTTTTTCCTCCAGAAGAAATTCCTCCAGAGGTGTATATTTTTACACAATAAAAATACAATAACAAGAATAACCATGAAAGTTCTTCATCAGAGGGCTTTAGGTGCTCCACCCTGGATGGTTACCATGGCTGTATCTCCCCAGCTCTGCCTCACTGCCCTTTTGGAACAGAGAAAGGACATTTGCATTCCTCCAGTCCTCAGGCCCCAAGCTCCATGGCCATTCCAAGGCTGAGAGTGGCCTCACAAACAGGCAGCACCCAGGGGCTTTGGCATGTCCAGTTTGGGTGTTCCCTGCCTCGATCCTGTTCCAGCACAGCAAAGGTTTCCCTGGGTGTCAGCAGGCCAGCCGTGCTGCCAGGACTGAGATGGAGCTGATGTTTGATACCCCAGCCCTGTGCCCCCAGGCCCCTGCCCAGCTCAGCAGCAGGCTCATGTTTTCCCTTGTATTCCTTTGGCTCCTGATGTATTTATGACAGCTCTTCCTGCAGCCTTTGACAAGTCTCACCAGATTTGACTCCAAGTGGGCTCTGGCTTTCCTAACCCCACCCCTGAGTGTTCAGCTTCTCTATACTCCTCCCAGGAATAACTGCCTTTGCTTCTAGCTTCCATATATTCCCTTTCCATGTTTGGATTTTGCCAGGAGCACCAAATTCATCCCTGTAGGCCCCCTGGCTGGGTGTCCTGTGCTTGGACTAGACTGTTTTTAGCTTGGAGGATGTTATCCTGAATATTGACCAATTTTCCTGCAACCCTGCTGCCACTAAGGTCCCATCCCTTCCTGCTGAGGGAATCCACACTCCCTGGGAGCAGAAACCTGGAAAGATCAAAGTCTGGCTTTGCAAACAGAGCTTTGGGGTTCCTGATCTTCAGGAAGGAGCTGATTCTTCAGGTGTGGAGTTCCCCCTCCCCTCCAGCATGGGACATCGGTGGGACAGCATCCTGCCTCTGTGCTCCCTGGTGTGAGCCCAGCCTGGTGCCTCAGCCAGGCAGAGTCTCCTGCCAAAGCTGCATTTCTCAGCCCCCTCAGCCCCCTGGGCAGCAGAACTGCAGCCCCTCCTGGCAGCCCCCAAGGTGAGACACAGCCCTACACAGCCCAGGGTGTCAGGATGTACTGGGGCTTTGGTTGACACTAAATGAGCTCAGTCTACTTAAACAGAACAGAGGTGAGAGGCCTAAGAAGCTCCTGTGCCCAACACGGGGGCTCAGGCTGCAAACCAAGGGATGGCTTCAGTCAGAAAATGCCCCAGCAATGCCATCCTCTGCAAAGTGCCAAACCCCACAACACTGTACCCAGCAGCAGTGCACTGGTGCCACTGATGCACTTGATGGCACATAACTCATGCTCTGTAGCTTAAAAATACCCCAGCTGCTCTAGAAGGTGACACCACTTTTCCTACTGCAGTTTTTTAAATGATGCTGAAAGAAGAGTCACACCTTGTTCTTAAAATAAACAAAGTATTTTGCTTTTTTTGTAACCTCTGACAGCACAAAGTAAAATGATTCATTAAATGACTACTTTATGGTTATTTATGAGATGCTAACTAGGTGTATGATGTGCTAATTATTAGGAAAGCACACATTTGGAACATATCCAGGTGTCTTTCCAAATCTTTTTCCCCAGGTGCAGCTGTTTTTCAATTTCTTTCTGTTTGAATGAACATTACAGTATATACAATTTCTTCACTTAGTTTCATTGTTTCATCAGAGCAAATTCAGGGCACCTGATCACCAGCCATTCTCCCTCACCTGGACACTGCTTTTACTGAACCCACAAAACCATTTAAGCAAGAAAAAGGATCCCCATCATATTTTTCATATAAAACAGACAAGATACAAGACTAAGAGGCTCCTAATATTCAAAGCCTCTGCAAGGGCAGTGAAGCAGATCTTTCAAAAGCTTCCAGGAGAAAAAAAGGTTGAAGGGCTCCCCAGAGTCATCTCAGTCTAACTTAGGAAAACACTCCTTTCCTAATTCTGATCATACAAGTCTGGATACTCAACATAAGCACCTAAAAAGAAACCTGACCCCCTCGATACTCTGTGCTGTCTCTAGGGCTGATGGAACTGTCCTGCTCTAAAGGCACAGAAAGAGGAGTGTGGATTCTTGGGGCAGGAGGAGCCTGAGCTGAGCTCCAGAGGCAGAGCAGGCACTGTCACTGCCCAGG
>VYXF01009253.1:225567-269359 GCA_013397295.1 Polioptila caerulea | reverse complement strand
TGAAAATTCATGACCCAGGGTCCCTCTTGGGTCCATCTTGGGTGGGCCACAGCCAGGGTCCTGTACTGGCCAAGGTGTATCCTGTGAAGGCCTTTCAATAAATCCCTTTTTATTCCTTTAGCACTGTCCAGCCTCTGTTCCATGGAGCCTCTCAAGGCATCAGTTCACTTTGTATCTGTATTTTACCGAATGCAGGGTTATCAAAGAAGTCAAAGTCTGTATTTTGAAGTGTTCTCTGGGATAGACTTCTTGTTTAAATTCTCTACTCTGCATAACTCTCAGGGTTAGCAAGCAGCAATATTTATTGTTATTCTGTGTATTAAGCTGACCTGCTAATTGTTTGATGTGTCTGATCTTTGCAAGTACAGCTTTAGGCAGGTGGCTACAACTCGGAAAGTTGGAATTCCTGAAGTTCAGATTCTGCCACTTCACTCTGAGTATTGCCTTTAGACTGACAACAATCCAGTATTTCTACTATCAGCTGCTCAGCTGGAAGCTCAGTGTTACAAGAAAGGGAATAAAGTCCTTTATAGACTTCAGTCACATGAGGTAAGGTGGAGCTCCTCACATCACTTGCCGTGAAATCCTTTCCAAAACTGTTGTGCACCATAAAACCCATTCTTTTTAAGATAGGCAGAAAGCACGTGGACTATTTCGCTACCCTTTACAAAAAAAAATTAAATCTAGAGTGATTTGAATGGAATCCCTGCCTTTGAATCCCTACTGTTTCAAAGCAGCAGCAATAAATATTTTTTGGGGAAAAAAAAAGTTCCCTTCTTTCCTGTTTTGAAAGACAAAATATGGGCTGTGCAACATATTTCTGAAAAATACCCAAGAATATTTTAGTACTTATCTGAACATTGACTGATCTGACTCACAGGGCAGATAATTACCTGTTGCCTTGGGGTTAATCAAGTTAATTACAGTATGAAACATACCACCATATGATACATTAATTTTTAAAGATTCCTTCTTTATACATTCTTCTGAACTGCAACACATATTCCAGAAGCACCACATCATCTTTTCTCCTCACACTACCATATAAAACTATTTATTTCCTGGGTATTCTATACATTCCACTGCAGGACTGCACACTCAATAAAGTACCATAAAAAAGGAAATACAGTGGGCATGTGCTAAATTAAGCTGGGTCATATTTCCTGTTCATAGAGTGTGTTTGGTCTCTTCTAACCCAAATAATTTTCATTTCCCAAGCAGTCATCTCATTGTTAACTTCATTTTGTCTGACTAAATATAGAACAGCTTTTGAAATTACTCTGAAATGTGTTTGCTAGGGCAGGTGTTCAAAATAAAGGAAATGTCAAGAGAAGTTGAAGTGTTGGAACTGAAGGTCAGCTGATTTGTCCTGTGTACATTTGTTAGGCTCAATAACGATTTACCCTTTTTCAATTGCTTAAATGTTTAATCAAGCAGATGCAACAGAATTATGAAACAAGAGTAAATACATCACAATCATTTTGACAGAGACTTCATAAAATCAGAATGGCAGGTTTTGTTGGTTTGAATTGTTCCAAATCAATCTGGTGTTTGCAACTGCCAATTACATTCTTAAAAAATTCCTGCAGGTTTCCAGCTACTTAGGAGCAGCTCCAGCTCCCCTTCTGCTGTAAGAATGTAAGACCCTCAGAAGCAGCTTAAGAGGTAGAAAAATGGTTTCACTTTCCTTCCCAGTTCTTGTTTTCAGTTGTCACAGAAATTGTGCCAGAGTGCCGTGTAATGGAAGGGATTGTTATACAGCAATTATTTCTCTCTAAGAAACAGATTAAGAACTCAATATGTCCTAAAAACCATCAAGGAGCCACCCAGATATGATTTTATCACTGTTGGATTTCAACTGATATAACACTATTTGAAAAATTACTCATCCTCTTACCAACCCATGCACATGCCATCTTGTACTATTCTCTGACAACACTGTCTTCAAGAGGATATTGATTTTTTAAAAAATTTTAAAAAAACAAACCAGAAAACCACTACAGAAAAATTTGTTCCTATTTTTTAGGAACTTTTTAAGGAAAAGTTAAAAGGGATTCCCAAAGCAGATGGTGAGATAGCTCTCCTCCATGACCTGTACCAAAAAGCACACACCATTCTTCAAGGAGTTCAAAAAATATCAAACATATTTGTGCTGAGAGGGGCCAGACAGTTGAAAAAGAGGGGCATTGAAAAATGTTTACAAACCATCTTGACAGGAAATAAAGATGGAGCATCAAAGCACATAAGAGTAACTTCAAGCCATAAGATCTGTCAGTTCAGGGCGTGCTGCAAGATTAGGAGTTCATGTCTTGGTTGATGCTGTATTTGTTACTGATGCCTGATGCACATCTGGAGAAGATCTCTGGTTGTTTTGATAAACTAAAAACTGAAAACACAGCTGCCCACACCAGAGCTGTAAGTTACAAATAGTTAACCCAGCTACTTAAAAGAACATGTGGAATTTTGGAGCAGGAGAGGATTCAGTACCTCACAGGGGGGAAATTGCCAGAAAGGACATGCAAAGAAACTTGAACATACCCAGAGCAAAGTATTCAAAGAGAGAAAGAAATAAAGTGCATTGCTACAAGAATTAAAACTTTTGATCATAACCTAATATGTATACACAACCAAGTGAGATGGACAAAGGGCACTGGGGGCTGTGCCAATAAAAGGATGGTGATTATTGGCTTGCTTTATATGAGGCAAAGGAAATGAAAGTATAGAGCTTAGATATGACAGTTAATCTCTAACCATTATTTGCTTGGGGTTACCCTAAGTGTAGCACATGTATCTTATTGAGAATTGCATTTAAATTGCACAAAATCTGAGAGAAGCTTTATAGAGCTGCCTACTCCAAAACTTTTTAGCTGGCTGTGAGCTCTCAACTATAGCTCTAAATCCACTCTTATCTTCCATGAAATTCTCACAGTTCAGTTAATCCAAAAATATAAACATTTACTCATTTATGAGCTTCAGAATCAAACAAGTTTCCAAATGTAATCTCTGAATATGACAGAGGAAACAGCATGTCTAGAAATGACTGATCAAAGCAACAGTAAGAGCACAGCCCGTCCTTGAATTCACATTCAAATGCTTGGCTTGCCTTTAAACAAGATACACGTGTAAGATGTGAGGCACAGCGAGCACAGGGCTTGCAGTTCCCATCCTACTCATCCCCAGTTTGATTTGTGCAAATACACTTATTTATTATTAAAAAAGATGAGTTACTTTTAAAGCCTTCACAGAGAAAATGAGAACGGAAATGTTGTCATCAGCAGAGACTAAGGTAAAGCTTTCCACAAAATAAAGAGCTATATCACTTTCCATCAGTGAATGGAAAGTCAAGTCACAGCTGAATTGGAATTATTCCAAAAATGTGCAGGAATTTCATATGGCCAAGTTCAAAGGAAGTGGTGATGTACTTGGGAAATGGCAGAGATGTCCTTAGAAAGGTAAATATGCAGGTATTTTCATGTAAATAAATGTACTGCACGAATAGACCTGCTACTCAGAAAAAATAATGACTAGGTGTTGTAATGAGACATGGCTGCCATTAGCTGATTGATCATTCAGGGTTTATTTTAAGTGTTACACCAGCAAAACCACTAACAGCAAAGCAGCTCAACCTTTCCAGGGACATTTTAGAAATGAAAAGATAAAGTCTTCAGGAAAAACAGCAAAAGGCAACCCCACCAACAGGCACATTCTTCTGACCACAGGCTGCCATGAAACTCAGCTCCATGCAGTGAGCACATGTACACAAAACAAATAAATAAGAAAAGAAAGGCCAGTAAAACAAACAAATAAGGAAACAAAGTGGACTATTTGTACTTGTGCTATTGTAACTACTGCCATTTTTGAAGGTTTTGGTTCAGGTCAGAGTTTTGTCACATGGGCTTTGTCGTACCATGACATAAATATTACTTCACTGTAAGCTAAGAGGTATTTTCCTTTGGAAGAACTTTCCATATTCTTGGAGTAGAAATCTAATTCTCCTATAAAAATACAGTTATTATAGTATGAAAAATAATTCTGTGAGACTAAGTATTTTATCTGACCTTGTGCAATGTGCTCAATTAGGATGAATTGCTAAAAGTTATTCTCTGAGAGAAATCCATATAAACTCCTTCATGCTTACCTCAGAACAGCCCAGTGTTCTTCAACATGCAGCACAATTTTTAATTGAGAGAAGCACATAAAAACATCTTTATACATTATAGACTCACTGCAGAGGGTATAAATAAAGAGTCACGGTAGGATTCAGAATAATTTCTTTTTTAAAAAAAATCATATTCAGGCTGGAGGAAATTAACTGCACTTTTTTTCCTGAAGGTTCATGTCTGAATTAAAAGGAGAAAAGAGAAAAACNGTCCTACCATGACATAAATATTACTTCACTGTAAGCTAAGAGGTATTTTCCTTTGGAAGAACTTTCCATATTCTTGGAGTAGAAATCTAATTCTCCTATAAAAATACAGTTATTATAGTATGAAAAATAATTCTGTGAGACTAAGTATTTTATCTGACCTTGTGCAATGTGCTCAATTAGGATGAATTGCTAAAAGTTATTCTCTGAGAGAAATCCATATAAACTCCTTCATGCTTACCTCAGAACAGCCCAGTGTTCTTCAACATGCAGCACAATTTTTAATTGAGAGAAGCACATAAAAACATCTTTATACATTATAGACTCACTGCAGAGGGTATAAATAAAGAGTCACGGTAGGATTCAGAATAATTTCTTTTTAAAAAAAATCATATTCAGGCTGGAGGAAATTAACTGCACTTTTTTTTCCTGAAGGTTCATGTCTGAATTAAAAGGAGAAAAGAGAAAAGCTGATAAAGGAAACAGCAAGAACGCATCTAACATGATCTGAACAGCACTGAGAAGGAGCAAAGCCCAGAGAGACCTTCTAAGATCGTTCAGCAAAATGGAATTTGAAGTAGGGGCAAGAACTGCTGCATTCAGGGAACCAGAACTCCACAGATGTCCCAGAAACAAATAATGCCCCAAAATGAGAAAGGCCTCCCAGGAGAAATGAAACGCAGAACCCTGAACCTGCCATTGCACTCCTGTGACCAAACACGACAAAAGTTTTGGCACCTCCCCAGGCCTAAAAACCCCAAACCACAGCAGCTTTTGTGGTGAGATACCCTGATAACTGCCTGAGCTCTTCACATTCAAATCTCCTACAGAAAAGGTGTCAAACAACCCCCCTCTGACAGAAACATTTCTACAAAATGTTTCTGACTGACTGACATCAAACAGACCTTTCCAGAGCAGCTTAATGCTCCTTTCATGGTGTCTCACCTCTGGATAAATAAAAATAACCATGGAATCAGCACACCAGTTAGACTTGGAAAACCTCTCTACAAAACTAATGCAATTTTGACGAATGTTAAATTAAAAAAAAGAAATTCAAATTCATACATTTATAAATAACAACAAGAACAAAACCCCACAATAGATTGATGCTTTTCCTTCTCACGTTAAAACATGTGAGTTACAGACATGGCAATACTTCCCCACATGCTCTTTTTTACTCTCCAAGGTGCCAGAGGAAATTAAAACTCCACTGAAAAAAAATTAAATCCCTGCAAGCTCCAGTTTTTATTTATGTTGGAGATATTTTATATAACTATGTATATTTATTATACATATACACATTAAAATATCTGGAAGGGAAAGAGTATTTTTTCAAAATTTGAACTATATCTCATTCTGAAATGTGTACAGTTATCTTAATTTTGAGAACTTAGGAAAATCCAATTGATATAAGCAGATTTAGAATCCTTTTCTGCAATTGCCTCCCCTGAAGGTTTTTTTGATGTCTGTCTCTTGCTGGTAGCATTGCCAATGACTTCTTTCTGAAAATATTTGAAAGTGGAAAGATTATCAAATACATAGGAGGTGGAAATATATTATTTTAAATGAAATAAGACTTATTACCACAAAATGAAGAGATGGGGTAAGCATCTTCTTCAAGATCAGCACCAAGGTAACATTTGAGTGGCTGCAGTTGCTGCTTTTCAATTGACATGTTCTTTTGAAACTAGAAATAGAAAATATAACTCTAAATACCTGGGCACTTGTCATGTGCAACATATGCTTGGGGCTGAGCTGCCAGTTTCAGATATTTTATTTTTTAATATATTAAATCATTCCAAGGACTATCCCCTCTTACACAGGGACTAGAGAAAGCTAACGTGTTGGATCAGAAACAGCAAGGATTTTTTCTTTTACATTTTATTTATCCTTTGCTTTCCCAAATCCCCTCTATTTTTGGATATGAGTTCCCATAAAGAGGGCAGCAATAAACTCTCCTCCCCTTTCAGAGCCACGGTTACCAAGTGAAAAGACCTGTATTTTTCAGAATCTATATATTTGTATTCTAAAATGACAAAATGACAAAAAATTACTTATTTGTATTCCTATCTGCCATATAAAACTAGGGTCACTTTGAAACAATTTATAGCCTTTGCAAGTAATACCACTGGAAAATGTCACATCATAAGCATGATGGATTATTTTGTTTAAAAGATGATACTGAGAATGACTACTAGTCTGGTAGTTCTTTATCTAGCAATACTTCATTTCTTTCAGCAGCAATTATAACAGAAATTGGAAAATCATGGAACATTTCTGTATTCTCTGTGTACAGCTCATGAATCTTTATTTATCAAGCTTATCTCTTGTGTTCAGATAGTTTGAATATTTCATCAGATTTGTGATGCCAGTAAAATATCAATTTTTTTCATTAAGGAAAACAAGATGATCATATTTTATATATATTTGTTTTATAATTTCCTAAAGAACTGCTTTTCATCATAGAAAATCATTAATATCAATCTTAAAAATCAGCAGACAGCTTATCAATTTTCTCACTGAACTTCATTCAATTTCAGTAATTCTCAACTAAATCTCAATTAAACTCAATTTCTTCACATTAATTTAATTACTTCTCATCTCTATCAATAGCCTTTGTTAATTTCAATTACTTTCAATAAACCTTCAATTAAATCTTTTTACCTCTAATTCATTTCTATAAATTTGTTTTCCTTTACCTCATTTGATGGCTTTAAAACCAATCCTGCAGATACAATGTCTGATAAGTTTTTTCCTTGAAACATCATAGATATAGATTAGATATAGATATATAGATATAGATTATATAGATATAGATTATATAGATATAGATTATATAGATATAGATTAGATATAGATATAGATACAGATTATATAGATACAGATGATATAGATTAGATAGATATAGATATAGATATAGATGATATAGATATAGATATAGATGATATAGATATAGATATAGATATATAGATATAGATATATAGATATAGATATAGATATAGATATAGATATAGATATAGATAGATTAGATATAGATATAGATGATATTGATACAGATAGATATAGATATACAGATATAGATATACCAACTCATTAAAAAATAAAAAGTACTTTGGAGGAAAATATTGAATTAGAAGGTTTATATAAATTTGACAGTTTCCAATTGCCTGTGGAATTAATTGGGAATACTCTGTAAACCAGTGAAAGCTCTTTTCCATCTCTTTACAGGCATGTGGGCATCAATGGTTTCTCAGAGTTATCCAGATATTTTCCAGGTTATTCTCTCCTAATTTGAAAGATTCAAAGACACCTCAAAGATTGTATTTAGGGATCCACCTATAGAAAGAAACTCCCGAGTGCCAGCCTGCAGAACCCAAAGCAGCTGTGCCCACTCTGGGTCTCAGTGATGGGCACAGGGAACCAGCTTTACTTCCAGGGAAACTGTCCTGACAGCACCAGGACAAGGCTCTGATCACTTGGAATATTTTAATTTGCTTTCCCAAACTCAGTTTAAATCTTTATTCCTTCATTGGCTAGAACTCATCTCTGAAGCAGAAGACAGAATTAAAAAACGTGGGTGGTCATCAGCTCAGCCCCTGCAAAGCCAGGTTCACAGCCAGGGCAGTGCTGTGGGTGGGTGGCTCTGGTCCTTCCCTTCTTCCTCTCTACCCAAATGTTGAGGCCAAAGCTTTTTAGGGATGCAAGTTCCACTCTGTTTTCTCTCAGCTCCAGGAGCTGTGAAATTCCTGGGCTGCTCAAGCCAGGACCATCCCCAGACACCAGCTGGACAAGAGGCTGCTGCTCGGTTTTGCTCCCCCCTCACAAAGGGAAGCACATTCCACATGTGCCAGGCTGCAATCCAGGTGACAACACCAACATTCCCATCTCCTCTAGGTTACATCCCCAGCATTCAGTGACTCTTGCCGCTCAATTTTGCAGAATCCCATGAAAAACAGCCTAATCTGCCAAAAAAAAGATGCTGTTTCTTAGTAAATGTTGCAGAAATTCCTCCTCAAGGTGGTTTATCCACTTGGAGTCACTGAGGAAAATACATACATACACCCTAACACCCAGGGTAAGTCAATACTTACAAATGTATTTTTCTTTCAGGAAATACACTTTAAGCCCCTTTTTTTCCTGTGCTTGTGTCAAGTCCCCCTCTCAGTCCAAGTATTTCTTTCAAATGTCTGAAAAAGCCTTTCAGACTTACAGAAATCTATCAAATGCTCATAAAGCCTTACATTCCTAAAATAGAGCAATAACAGAAAAATAAATAATTCACTGAGCTTCTAGGAAAAGGTGTTAATTTTCAAAGAGCATGTGTGTGTTTTCAGGCCATTCCTGAAATAATCCCCCTGATTTCCCCTCATTAAAGGGCATTCCATGAGAACTCTCTCTACAGAGCTGCTGGTAATGAGACCATGAGGGATTCTTCCCAGCCTGGCTGGGATGAGGACCTGAGTGCCCCCAGGCCAAATTCCTTCTTCTTGAATGGAGGCAAGTGTAAAAAACTTGGCAGGTTTGGTTTCTTTAAGCAATTTTTAAGGCTTTTTTTTTGATCAATATAAGAATTTGGTTTGTTTTCTTTCAATCTCTCAGGGGTTTAATATAGAATGGTAACCTGACTCAAAGCATCATGAACCAGGAAAAAAAAAATTATTCAATGGAGTACTTTATGTTATTTGTTCTACAGATTTTCCTCCATTAAACTAAAAAAGAAGGAGGGTAAAAAAGGAAAAGAAACACACAAAAAAAGAAACTAACAAAAAAAATCTGGACAGAAAACACTCTCCAGGCATTTAGAATATTTTTGTGTAATATTCAACTCTTTTTTCCAATAAAGTTCTTACTAGGACTTTCCCAAAGCAGTAATTTGCAACTGAATTTATTAAATACTTATAGCCAAGCCAGAAGTATGTAGGAAAAAAAAAGATTACTGAAACTTTAATGTGTGGCTAGTCACCTTCTCTGCTGTAGGATGATCTTCTGAAGTNGTGACACCTCCAGGGATGGGCACTGCAACCCTCCCTGGGCAGCCCCTGCCAAGGCCTGAGCACCCTTTCCATGGGCAAATTCCTGCTGCTGGCCCCCCTGAGCCTGCCCTGGCCCAGCCTGAGGCCGTTCCCTCTGCTCCTGGCCCTGTTCCCTGGGGGCACAGCCCGACCCCCCCGGCTGTCCCCTCCTGGCAGGAGCTGTGCAGAGCCACCAGGGCCCCCCTGAGCCTCCTTTGCTCCAGCCTGAGCCCCTTCCCAGCTCCCTCAGCCCCTCCTGGGGCTCCTCCAGCCCCTTCCCAGCTCCCTCAGCCCCTCCTCCTATGACTTACAAAAGTAATAAATTTCCCCCCTTCCCAACCAGATACAGGCTCTAAATAGAGTTCAGGTTTAAATGAGATGCAACTTCAAAATGGAACATTTTTGATAAAATTAGCATCTATCTCTCTCAAGCTATTTGGCACAGAAATCACATATGCCAAAGATATAAAAAAAGTACACTTACACTGCCTGGAACAGCCATACACTGTTTTCTCCCTCTAAAAGGCACCAAGCTTAACAGAGGAATTCAAATTCCAGTCTCTATTCTCTTGTCCCTTTTCCTCCTTGTCCAAACCTCCTAATGATAACACAGCAATTACTTGTTCTATCCCCACTGCAATGTACTTCAGATTTAGTCAGCATTTTCCACTTAAACGAGGCATTATTCTTTCCTGTCCTACTTTGAGGTTTCAGAGTAGTTTGAAAGTGTCTTCCCAATAGAAATATCTTTGTGTAAGTATGTCCATTTCTGAATGCTTATGATTAAGGAGACAATGTTGCAGGCAACTAGCAGAGCACATCTTGTAATTAAAACCAATTCTTTTAGGGCTGATGCATCATTCTTCCAAACTCAGTACCTTGGCACTTCTGTGTCCTCTTCAGACATTCAAATAGAGTTTTATCCCAGCACCATCACAGTATTTGTTGTACAGTGTGTGTGAGAAAGCATTCTGAACTTCATGGGGGAGGGGTTAAACTGCTATAATTTTTCCAAATGTTTTTATCTCTGCAATAAGCAGAACACACTTGAATTTTGAGGACACGGTCTATTTAAGGAAAATTGTTTTTCTGCTAATCAGGTATCATTCTACCTTCTCAAAGTAACTCTGGTCTCTTCAGAATACTTGTCAAGGCACACAAAAAGCTGTAGGTTTACACACGCCTGGAATTGTCAGGACAGTGGCTTAAAACACAAGCATGATACCCCCAGAAGTCATCTTTGTGCCTGATAGCTGAACAGTTCAAATATTTTCCATTACCAGAAAAAATGAATTTATATTGATCTTCATCCTCTCTAGAGCATCCTTTGGAAAAATGATATATATGTATAGATGAGGCACTGTTCACTTCAGTACCATAACGATTGGCTCCAAGTGAAAAATGAGGACAGCAACTCATTATACAGCACACATGGGGCAGTGCCTTTGTTTTCTTTGTGTGGCTTTTTCTGCCAGAGTAAATGTTCTTATTTAAAACTTCCTCACCAAACGTGCCTGTATTTACATTACAGCATAAGGAGGCTTTAGCCTGCCACCAAAAACCCAACCACCAACCCAAAAAGAAGGGGGAGAGAAAAGGAGGCTCAAGAGAGTGCACAGTGCTTACTCCTCTTGTAAATGACATAAATCCCTAGCCATTTTTATGGAACATAATCTATTATAATTTCTTATTTCCCTAGAATCATTGTATTCTGCTTTATTATGTTGCTTTATAAACATTGATGAAAAAAGCTAAATTATCTCAATAAGGCAATCAGATGGGGTTTTGCAATTAAAAACAGCAGCAACAACAACAAAACAAACACAAGCAACAATCCACATACACGTTCAAGGGAAAAAGCCCAGTAGTTTCTCATGGAACATCAAAAGGGTTTGGGGGTGAAGGGACCTTTATGTTCATCTTGTTCCACCCCCTGCCATGGGCTCCCACTATCCCAGGCTGCTCCAAGTGGAAGTGTCCAAGTGGTTGGACAGGGAGGGTGTCCCTGGTCATGGCTGGATGCTCATAAAGCTCCCTGCCTACCCAAGGCACTGTGAAAATTCAGAGGCTGAGCACAATTTCCTCATCTGATTGGAAAGGGGAAGATATCACTATGTGAAAGATTAAAACCCAGTAACTAATTACCTTTATGAAAGGAAGAAATCTTGGAGAGAAATTCAAGAGGTGCAAAACAGTAGGAAAACCAGCACCAAAAATATTTTTTTGTGTGTGAGCCCCAAGACCTCTATTTCTTTTCCAAAATTCTCTGCATCCAAGTGGAGACATGGTCACAAATCACCCTTTATGGAAAGGGTTATATTTCTGTATTATAACACAAAAACTGCAACAGAGCAGCAACAAAAGCAGGTGACATTAAATTAGTCTGTAGAGACTCTTCTCTAAAGAATTTGCAAAAGGCAGATTCATCAAGAAAATATGGAGTAGGGAAAAATCTAAACACTTCTGACTGATTATCCATAGACCAGGATATACCCTGAAGCTTTCTGTGCTGGCTTCACTTCCATAACTAAGGAAAGGAGTTTTGATTGGTCTGAATAAAGGAAGGAATAGAGGTTTCCTATCAATATTTTCCCTTCTGGGCTTTTTTAGGAACAAAAAAATCTTACTTTACTACAGCTAAGTCCTCTGTTTTGCATCCAGTAAAATGTTCTCTACTCTGGATCAGCAAAGGAAGCTGCATCAAATGAAAGGATTCCTGATTGCTTTGTGCAGGAAGATGTTTCTCAGGTTTGTAGATAACCAGAAAACTCCTGAGAGGTCCAATCCTACAGACACAGCATCACTAATTTCAGAAGCAGCTGAACGCTTAGGGACATCACTGTTGTTGCAAAAGGTTTGGTACTTTCATCTTTGCTAAAGCTGACAAAGCCATTTGTATTTAATGTGTTTTGTATACAATAATCTGTATTTAAGGCACCCACTAACGAGAGGGAGAGGGAGAGCCCTGGACTGAGCAGCAACCCCAGAAGGCTCAAAACAAAGTGGAATTTATGAGGAGCCTCTGAGGAGTTAAGAAGGTGAAAGAAGTTCTGTGCAGGGAGGTCTTGGGCTGAAAGGCACCAGCTGTAGCTGTGCAATCAGGACAAGGTGGGATTTGCCTTGCAGTTTTTGGTTCCTTCCCAATCACCAGCTCCAAAGTCAGAGTGGGGCTCTGATCATCCCCCTGCAGCTCCCCAGTCAGGAGCCTCTGCCAGTGTGCAGTGAAGTGGAATTACATGATGTGACAAAATAGGATGTGATAGGGAAATTTTAAAGGAGAACCCACTAATTTGCACCAGTAATTGCTACAACTCACACAGCCCCATTACTTATGTACCGAGTTTTCCAAGCTGGATTTGTGGCATATTTTTAACTGGATTAAATGTCAACTTCAACGGAGCAATTAGCATTTTTAAAAAATATTTCTCATCAACAGAGTACTATTTATCACCTGGCAGGTAATAATTTCTTATTCCTACCTTTAGTACTGTGGATTTTTTTTTTTCAAATAATATATTCAATCAAAAGAACACAACATTTTATGCTAATGTAATCTTTGTACAGCTTTAGCTAAAATCTCAAGTGCTGATAATTACAAAGAAGTCTGTGATGGGATTCCAGAAAACTGGCATCTTATTTATTTATTTTTTAGAGGGACAAAAATTCAGCACACTCTTGAACAATATTCAGTAGCATAAATTGTTATCTTTGCATGTCTTATATTTCTGCTGAGATATTGGAAATAGCTCTGGAAAAGAGCAGACAACACAGTGCAAAGTTTCTGGAGAACTGTGTCATCTACGTACAAACACCACACATTACTTTGGAAAGGTGACACAAACATTTCCATCTGTCAGTTTTTAAATTAAAAAAAAAAGGGCCAGGTTCTATATAAAGTAGCACTCTGGTACAGTGTAGCAATATTCTAGGGTGACAAAAGTTACTCTGTGACAATTAATATAAATTTTTGGATGGTCTGCTGGGCGCCACCACAATGCTTCCATAGCTGGAAATTTTGAGTGGAGGCATCACCTTCAGAATGAACACGGAAAAAGTAATTATTGGAAGATAAATAGATGCATTTAACTGATTATTTATTAGAATCCCAGAATGGCTTGGGTTGGGGGGGGACACTAAATTTAATCCCATCCCAGCCCTGCCATGGCAGGGACCCCTCCCACTGGCCCAGGCTGCTCCAGCCCCAATGTCCAGCCTGGCCTTGGCCACTGCCAGGGATCCAGGGGCAGCCACAGCTGCCCTGGGCACCCTGTGCCAGGGCCTGCCCACCTGAACAGGGAACAATTCCTGGCCAATATCCCACCCAGCCCTGCCCTCGCCCACTGGCAGCCATTCCCCCTAATTGGGATTGTGCACATTTACATTTCAATGCTTGCACTCAAGCACCAAGCCTTGCTCCAAGTTTCCAGGTGCCAGCCTAATACAGAAAGGAAACTGCCCATTTCTCCTTGTTTATTTACTTCTTCAGATGTTTTTCTTACACCAAAATGGTTTTGTTCCCAGAAATTTCATAAGGGATTCATCCAGGGCTCAAGCTCCTGCACAGCTTAACTACTTTTATTGCCAGTACCAGCCAATTGATAACAATGAAAAGATTGAAAATTTTTATTTTTGGATGTGTAATCGGACCATTTTTAAAGCTAACAAAATATTGGAAATCCTCAACAACTACTGCACAGTCTCAACTCTATTTTACAGAAAACTGCACAGTATCTTTCCATTCTTTGGGTGAGCTATCAATGTTAGCATGTCTTAAAAAGTTCCATGCAGCACACGATCATTTCTAATCTTTCACATCTTCAGCTTTCTCACAGTCAATGCCCACACTGTTTGTTTAGACATTAATTACACATATTTCAGGCAGGATTAAGCAGCACATTAAAAAAATTAATAGATAAATAAATAAAATCAGAGGAACCAGAAGGAAGAGGTTTCTTAAGCTCTTCTAGCTGCTTAGAAGTAAATCATAAAATGTCAAGCTAGAAAAATTGGCTCAGATAAGTATGATTTCTCCTGAATTAGTTCCTTAAGCTTTTATCCTTGCTGAACACTTTCAAGTCAATCCTAAATGCTTTGCTTACCTTAATATTAAACAGTTGTGCTACAACACGTGCAAAATATGGGATGTATGAGCCATTCTCCAAGTGAAAGAGTTTGTCTCTCTTTGTTTAAATAAGGAAAATATCTAATTTATTTGGCATCAGAAGGAACAGCAAAGCCATTAGGACTATTTTTAGGTATTTCTCTTCCATTTAGCAGAGAGCTTCCACTGATGATATCTTCCATTATATTCATTATAAGCTGCAAAACTTGGTATCTTAAACTTTGCAGCTATTTAATTTCATATATTCAAATTTTAACAATAATATAGTTACGTCTGTTAGCAATTACATTGTCATAATTATATCATCATATTTTCAAGTGTTCAAGACTTTAAACATTTTAAACAAGCTGTCATTTCAGATTCCATAGGGCTTTCATTCTTTTTCTGTGACCTATGAGAAATCCTGTTAACACTTAGTCGTACACTATATATGGAAATAAAGAGAGTATATAATTTAGATAATGTATCCTCAATTCTGGATCCAATGCCCAGAATGTATGAAAGGAAGTGTTTTAAAGAAAACTATGTAAAACCTAAAGTTGCGTAGAATTGAAATTCTAAGCCTGAAAATAATTCTTTACAAACCTTTCTTCAGCAAGGCAATGAAAATATTATATATGTAGAATATCAAAATATGTTAACATATATATATTTTTTTTTTAGATGGCTACAATAGCCATGATATAAACAAGACAAAAGTTCCACAAATTTTGTATTTAGCTAGAATTTTGGTTACACACCTCAAGTCTATAAAGGTTCCCTTTCGTCCCCTCCTGACAAACCTCAACATCTTAGAGCCCCCTCCCACACCTGAGTTGAACTGTGCTCTTGTTCCCAAACCTGCAAGATTTCCCACCGAGGTAGATCACTCAGGCCATGCAGAATGTTGTCAGAGAGCCCTTGATTGTGGCCTTAGTAGATAAGACATGATTCTATCAGCACTGAGAGATGTTCTTTCCTCTCAGGAAATGGCCACCGAGGATGAAAGCTGCTGCCTGCCAGCATATCAAGAAGATAAATTTGCATTTGAAGCCCTCTCTCCATTCCCCAGGATCCCCATCACTGAGGAGCACTTTTTGCAGTGTGAGAGGCCAGGTAGGAACAGGGGTTTGTAGGAGATTCTCTTTCCAGTAGGAACAGGGATGTGCAGGGATGTTCCCTCCTGCAGGAACAGGGGTGTGCAGGGATGTTCCCTCCTGCAGCAGCACAGTTTTGCAGGGATGTGCACTGAGGTCAGGATGGTGCTGCTGCCTCCCAAACATCTCCCTCACCTCTCCCTGCCGTGGAAGCTGAGAGGACCATTTTGTCAGGCAAATCTATCTGGGCAGAAGTGTATTTGAGAGGAAATGTCTGTAAACAACCCTGACTCCTGTGTGTGCCTTGAAACCTAAACAAAAGTGATTCTTGAGTGTGTATCTTATACACAAAATTTACCAAAAACTAACTATAAAGGGCTTCTTTATCAACAGCATTAAAAAAATATCCTAATATTAAAAATTACAACAGGATTAATATTAAAATCCACTCCAGTGCATGTATAGAGAGTGAAGGGGTGGGGATTGTCTTAAGCTGTGCCAGGGCAGGCTCAGGGGGGCCAGCAGCAGGAATTTGCCCATGGAAAGGGTGCTCAGGCCTTGGCAGGGGCTGCCCAGGGAGGGTTGCAGTGCCCATCCCTGGAGGGGTCACCTGGAGGTGGCGCTCAGAGCTCTGGGCTGGGGACAAGGTGGGCACTGGGCACAGCGGGGACTCCATGGTCTCAGAAGTGTTTTCCAACCTCAAATGTTTTGGGATTCTATAAATAGATTTGTAGTGCAAGTCAAACACACAACTAACTTAGCATGAGTTATAATTCATCTACCCTTAAATGGAACAGCAGTTCAGAAAAATAATGTGCATTTCCTTTGAGGTTAAAGATGTCCTAGGGAAAAATAACATGGCAGAATCATAAAACAAAACAAGGGGGAGGAAAACTTGTACTACACAGAGTAGAATGTTTTCAATACATCTTGACTGATGGTTCAAAACAAGGGATTGAAAGCAAAAGACATTAAATTTCAGTGCATAACAACGGTCAAATTTTTCTTCCACAGGGCATATTCAGACTTGCAAATAAACACAAATAGTCATTAAAACTTTGTATTTAACATACTGCACTTAGTAACTTTGAATTGAGCAAAATCCCTGAATACAAAAAGCAATTAAATGTAAAGAAAATACAAGATTGCTGTAGTCTTTTTCTCTTCAATAATATATGATTTTTTGGGTATAATTTTGTGAGGCAGTTTCAGCTGGATTCCCTTTGTGAGTCTCAGAATTATTAATGTGACGTGCTGATGTGCCAACATGCAAATAAATACACTACAGACTATGGCAATAACATATTGATTCTCCTTTTCTGGCAATAAATTTTGTCTTAAAAAGAAGTACATTCCCCTGGACACATATTAATGTAAATAATCCATGGAGAAATACAGAGGGTGATCTTTGCCAACAAGCAATCACAAGGTGCTTATATAATCTCAGTGGAGGTCAAGGGGTTTTTCAGGACTTCAGTAATTTTAAACCAGTCCTGGAAAAACACATCAAACCAGCAGGTCCCCTTAAACAAAATATTTTGCCTTCCAACCATAAAAAGCAGGAAAATATTAAATCTTTGACTAGAGAGCAATTATTTTTTTTAAGTACTGAAAATAATCCCTGTAGCTGCTCTTTAACAGCACTAAAAGCATCACTGATAATGCTCTTGGAAACGTAGAAAGAATGTGACAGACATTTGGGATAAAAAGTTACTCTGGTGTTTATTTTTAGTTCCACTAACTTATATGTTGATAACTATTCTTTGGGAAAATATCTTTTCTATCAGCTCTAAGTAAGAATCAGTCTACTCTAACTACTGTTTAAAGTGCAGCTCCAAACTTTCTGTAATCATTTTCTGAATTGGTACAATTTTATGATGGAAATAACCTGAAGCTCTTAAAAAAAAATAAAATTGAAAACATGATTTTCTATTTTCAGTGCACCTGAATAATCTCCCAATGGAAGAGTTGGATAAATAAAGAGAAAAATAATATAATCCCTCCACTGTTGCCACTGAAGCAGCCTATTCAGTGATCAAACATAACTTCGTTACATGCTGCAGAAATTTAACAACTTGTAAGTAATGAAGAATGCATATTTTCCAGTTACCAACATTTAAGGAACATCTGCCTCCTAAACACCTTGATATAAGGGAAAAAAAATAATTTGATTTGATACTCCAATAAAATCAGATGGGGTGTGGCAATGAGGCAGAAATATCCACAGAGGCATCCAAGGAACCCAGCCAGAGGATGAGGAAAACTAAAAGATAAAACTGTAGGTTTAAAGAAAAAAGGGATTATATTCCTTAAAACTGTGAGGATTAAAAAGATTAGCTTTAAAATGAAAGCATATTTTGACACAGTCATGTTAAAAACTTGACTTTCAGTAGCACCACATTAACAGCAGCATTGTAATCCCTCTAATAAAACCAATCCCTCCATAGGTGTAGCAGCAAAAGGAGACATTTGAGTAAGAAGTTGCTCCTGTTTTTCCAAGCATTTAGAAAGACTTTTTCCTGTAAAAAATGCTAAAGAAAAAAATCTGAATATCATATTCCAGAAAACATGCATATTGCAGCTGTATCTGAATGTCATAGATCCAGGGACTGGGTTACATCTTTATATCCTTGTACAGTTCCCCAAAAGTGGTTCCTCAACTCTTCAATAGCAAAAGCTGATTTTTAAAAAATATGAAATAAAAATCTTTAAATTTTTAATAGAACTACTACAATAGAAATAATTACAATTAAAAAAAATAAAAATATCAAAAGCTATTTAAACTTTTCAAAATTCTTTACCTTGAAGAGAAAGAACAGAATAAGAATTATCTGCATGAATTTAAACTGGAAAGGAAATGTTTAATCTCCTGGATACACATGGAAACACAAAGAATAGAATTCGAAATGAGACCACTAATGAAAATTTCACTTAAAATTAAGATACAAATAGATGTCCTTCCAGTATCCCTATGACTTTAGTAGATGGTATTATTAAAATTTTTAACTTGAAAACTGTTGAAAAATCTGTTTATTAAATCCAAATTTTAACTAAATCTGTGACAGTAGGGAATGCAAAGAGAAATACCAACTCTTGTTTTCTTTTTTGGATTACTCACTGAAATCACCCAGCACATCTCAGGCCCAGGAGTGCTGTAAACAACCCCTGGGGGGTGATCCTGTTACTGTTCAAGGCACTGGAGAGCTGCTGGAGACAATTCAGCACTGCATTAATAAAAAACCCCTCTCTATTTATTCCTATTCTTCTGATTTTTACCACTCCTTTCCTTTAGAGGCCCCTAAAATTCAGGGAATCTACTTAAATTCCCTATTTTCTTCAGAACACAATTTAGGAAGAACATTACATTTGGTATTCCTGAATTCTCAATGTGTAATGGAAAGAATTTTAAAATTCCACTGAAAAGACTCCAAAAATGCATCTACACATATTTTCCTTTTGCATATCAATCCATAATGTCATTGTAACCATAATTTGAATTTTTTTTCCTGCTTCTTTTTCAAGCTATAGAAAGAAAACAGCAGCTTTGCTTTTCAAGCACAACCGAGCCAATTAAGAGATCCAAATTACTGGATAATTGATCGCATTTTGACCTTTGAGAACTAATTTAGGGAGTAAAATGGCAGATCATTAACAGCTCAAGAAAATAAATTCTGTCTGAAAGTCATATTAATCCTCCGTGCAAAATAAGTATTTAAATGTCCGTGCAGTTTACTTAACACTTTTGTGCGCTTTTTATCTTTTGTACGTTAAAAAAAAATCTGAAGTCTATTATTTTTAATTTACACAAATTTCAATCTTAAGTTCATTCTCTGTGGTGTTCAGGGGTATCCACAATAACAAAGAAAATTTAATAGGATGGGTTGGGATCTCAGAGCTCACCCAGCCCCAGCCCTGCCATGGCAGGGACCCCTCCCACTGTCCCAGGCTGCTCCAGCCCCAATGTCCCGCCTGGCCTTGGCCACTGCCAGGGATAACGGGGCAGCCACCGCCCNCCTGCAAGGCCACCCTGAGCTCAGCCCAGAGCTTCTCCTGTGCAGCTGAACAATCCCAGCTGTGCCAGCCTTTCCTGCCAGCAGAGCTGCTCCATCCTCTGCCCATCCTGGTGATATTTTGTCTGAAGCATTTCCTGGCCCAGCCCTGTGGGTGCCACATGTGCCATTTTCCTGGCGAGCACCATTTCCCCCTTGGCTGCTGTGTGGACACCCTGTGTGACCTCGGTGCTCACACTCAGACCTGCCCCGGTCACTTTGCAGCGCTGCCTTTGGAATTCACTCCCTTCCTTCTCTGACCCCTGGCGCTGATTCCCACAGCACCCAGTGCCACTGCAGGGCACCTACAGCAAACCAAACCCTTGACTTCCCTTTGGGAATTTCCTGGTTTGTCTGAGGGGAGCCTCATGGCAGCAGGATTTCTCTTCAGCTGTGAGAAAAACATTGTTCAGTCTCCCCTGCACACTGGGCTCAGAAGGGTACAAGAGCAGCAGAAACTAATCACCGTGGTTGTACATGCAGAGTACAGTGAGTCCCCTCGTTTTTTTTTATCTTGAAGGTAGCTTAATAGTTTGAGAACAGAGTCTTATTAATGTAAATGAAGCTCTAATAGCATATTGCATGAAATTCTTTTTATTAAGCGTTTCTTTGGAAAACAGCCTACAAACTGGATTAATCCACTGCACTGTATTTCCTGTAAGCACCTAAGCAAAGTGACTTTTAAAACAGATTGCTGAGTAAACTTTAAAGTAGCCAATAAAGATACTTCTGCTGTAAAAAAAAAAAAAAGTGTTTCATATGTAGTTAATTTCACACTTATTTGCACTGGAAAATTAAATTTTTACTTATCAACATGCCACAGAAATACTGGAGGAAACTCTGCTCTGATGTTCTACACAGCACTTTTTGCTTTAGGCAAACTATAATACAATTAATAGACAATTAGGAAGCTGACATTATAATCCTGGTAATATTGTCTAATTCTCCAGTGGCACTGTCCACACGGCCAGTCCATTTCACCAAGAAGAACAAAGAGATTTGTTTGCAATGCCTAAGAACACACCTCAATTCCTGGATTATTTTCTAAAATAGTGTCAAGGAACACTAATCATTCATGTGCTTTTGGAAATGATGCCTTAGGCCTGCAGTTCCTGGGCACTACACATTCTCTTTAAGTGTGAGGAGAAAGAAAATAGGATTGAGCATCTGTGACTGACACTAACACCTTACACTGGCTCGTTATCTGCTAAAAATGAGAAGAAAAATTGGTATTTTCTGGTCAAAACCAAAGAAAAATTAATTGTCTGTCATTTAAAACAAAATGGTGTGGGCTATTTCTAGACAAAGTTTAGGAGGCTACCTTCATCAGACTGAAAATCTGCTTTATTTTCAGATAGATTTCAAATCAAGAGGCACTCATAATTTATTTTTAGATTTCAAATGTGTTTCAAGTTGTAAATATTACTGAGAGTTGTTTTTCTGTTTCTTGTCCTGAGGCTTTTCTCATATAAGAGTAATACCCAATACATTATAAATTATCTCCCCCTGACAGTTTATCAGTAGATCAATTAATACTTAAGCACAGCAGACAATGATGCAAGTTTGATTACTTTTCAACAGTCCATCAATAATTTCTTACACATTTTTCTTCTTAAATATTGAATCAAGCATCAGCAATAAATCCTGTTACAAGTTTGCCTTAGTGGCTTAAAGAGGGCATCCATTTGAGTCCCTAAAATACTTCAGATTCCTGGGAAAGTATCAGAAACTACAGAAAAATTTTGGCCTGTGGAGCTGTACACTGCTAATCACAAGGGGATGATCCCAAGGTCTGTCTGTGCAGGGCCAGGGGCTCTCCTCGATGATCTCTGTGTGTCCCCCCCAACCCTTCCCACCTCCCGTGATTTATCACAAAGGTGAAAGCAACACTAAGTACATAAATCATTATAAAAATCATCATATAATTTATGAATGATAATGATCATAAAAATAAAAAATTTAGTGATCCGCTTCCATTGCACCCCTGACACAACAGCTGAACTTTCAGGCCTGTTTAATCAGGAATAAGCCAATCTCCCTGGGAAAGAATTCCATTCTCCTCGATGCTCTCCTTGATCCCCCATCCCTGTGAGTTTCTGCCCTGCCACAGTGAGCAGTCCTGAGCAGACACTGGCAGCCCCATGTTCCAAGAGGAAATGGTGAGATTTTGTTTTCTCAGCAATGATCCATGTTCCAGATTTGCAAGGGCCTTCCCCTGAGTGTCGCTGTGGGTCACTCACAAGGACAGGTTCTCAAGAGAAGGCTAAAGAGAGTTTTATTTATCTGATTTATATTATATAGTATTTCTACACAGACTAGGGATTGGAGGAGAAGATGGACACCTCTCCCATCCCATTGGTCAAGGCAATTGTCCATCAGTTGTTTTCCCCTCCCAAGGGAAAGGAATTTCCGACGACTTCGTTTTAACATAAACGTGCTTCTAATTATAGCATCCATGTGTGAGAAGTGAACTAAGAACTACCAAACATTGAGTTAGAAAGTGCATCAGGAAAGCTTGGAAAAATCAGGGCAACACCTGAGTACCCTTGTGGGATACAGAGACTGCCTTCTTGGAAAAGATCCTGCATTTGCCTAATCCTAAAACACTTGTAAGAAAATGGATCTTTGTTTCTGGCATTTTACCAGACTAAGTCTGTTGTTCCTTAAAGTTTTAGGAAAACAAGTTAAAGACAGACCCCTCTATATTCTCCAGTTTTTCCCCCCTCTATATTCTCTAGTTTCAATGAATAAATATTAAAAAGTAAAAGTCAAAAGATTTGTCAAAAGTTCTGCAACAGCTTATAAACAGAGTGTGGTATAAACAGGCAGTATAAATATTGGCTGACTCACACTCCCTACTGCTTATCTGCAAGTAAAAAGCTTATCTTGGATGTAAGCAAACATTCTCTTACTGTCTTTCATTGATGCCAAATGATAAAATAGAAACCCAGCCTGGAGGAGCCCTCTCAATTTTAAAAGGCTCAGACGATCTGAAAAACCCAGATGCAAGGTGCTCAAGGCAAAGGGGTGCAGCAAACCAGCTCGTTCCCTCACTGAATAGCACTTAGAAAAGTGTCATAATGGGCTGCTTGAGGGATATATTCTGTATATTTCCAGTGGCCTTATTGTTCCCACGCAGTAAACACTGAAGGATTATCAAAGGTTATCAATTATGAGTAACCACCATGCACACTGTAACCACTTTGTTGCTAAATTCTGCAATGGTACTTACATTATTTAAATAATTCCATTTTGCTTTTGTTTCCAGAGTTGCTAGTTGGAGTAGATCTTTTACTAAACATGTTTTGTTTGATTTTTATTGTTTTGCATTGAAACAATTCAGAAATTCCTCTTAAAGAAGAATCATTAATTCAAGTATATCTAAATCAGTGACTGATGATTTCAACTTTAAGCAAAAGTGCAGCAAGTGAAGCCTAATAGTTTATGACCACAAATTGTGGGAGATCTGTTGGTGGAAGACAGTTTTAACATAAATAATTAGTAATATTTATAATGCAAATCAACAGTGCCATGATTGTCATATTTGCAATTATCCTTACAGAATTGGTTGTCATGAGTGTAAACACCCATGTCTTACAAGACTTAATTTCTCTTCTCAAAGTGTCAGATGCTACTCTTCTTTTGATGCATTTATTTTTCTTTGAGAGCTCATGCTTCTTTTTTTTTTTTTACTGATAAAAAATTATTCTCATCCATAATTCCACTATGGAGCCAGAAATTCATTTATCTGTGCCTCTACCAGTCTAATGTTTTTAATGCTTTGTTCAGCATGATTAGCCTTTATTTAATTTTTATAAGGGTAGGTTTTTTGCATTTCCCCTAGTTTTACTTGTTTTTATTCTTTCCCTGCTTCTCTATCTCTTGGTAGGGACAAATCACCAAAGCTACACAAATAAATCAGTCTTGTTATAAATCAGTAAACATTGAGTATATTTTCTCATGCTCTTCATACACACAACTGCTCTCACTTTGCTTCTCTGTTGGAAGGTATCATATACAAACCTGGTCCCTAAAAGCAAAGCCTTCACTGACACTCAAACACTCTTTCCACATGGCAACCTCTCCTGACTGCCATTGCTGCATCAAATCCCCCCACTCCAAATTCTCTCTAGAACTCCAAGATATTACTCTCATCCATTTTTTTCTAACAATCAGTTCAGATGGAAATTGATCAGTGCATCAGAAGACATGCACACACTGCCTTTGTCAAGAAAGAATTTCAGCATTCAATTAAAGAAAATTTCTATTATCTGTCTGTTTTTTCTCTCTCCTCAGTAGATGTGAACATGGAAGTTAAGTGTGGCCTTCTCTCTTTTTCTGCTCTCCTCTACTATTCTAAGTTGACTTGGAAAAAAAAACAGCCAAGGGACAAGAATAACCACAATGCAAGTATGTTAATGTGCCAAGCATTATTCTAAGACACTTGAATGGAGCAGGTGATGCTTGAAGGGGTTTAAGGGAAGAAAGCTCGAAAATAACATTAAGAAAATTGCTTAGAAATTCAGCTTTTATTGGAAAACATCCTTGCCCCTTGAGACAGAAGATAATAACACAGAATCCCAGGCTGGGTGAGGCTGGAGGGGCCACAGGGGCTGCTCTGGTGGCACCTCCCTGCTCCAGCAGGGCCATCCCAGAGCTCAGGGCACAGCAGTGTGTCCCTGTGGCTCTGCAATATCCCAGGGAGGAGCCTGCACTACTCTGTGCACACTCTGCTCAGGGCTGGGCACTGCCCAGGGCACAAGTTGTGCCTCCTGTGCAGGGGCAGCTCCTGGGCTCAGTCCCTGCCTGGGGCTCTGGGGACATTGCTGGGGTTGGAGCAGAGTTTTTACCTCTTCAGAGCTTTTTTTCCAGCTCCCCAGTGCTGGAAAAACATTCAGTGCTCTCCCAGTGCTTCTTTCCTCCTTTCAGTTGTTAAGTGTGTAATTCTTGACTGAAAACCTGTAGCTAATTAACCGAAGGCTAATAAGAGCACAATAGGAATAGAGGGCCAAGTAACTTTGTTCAAACATACTCATATGGTCCAACAGACATTTTGAAAACACTTTCTCTCCAAAAGTTAAACTAAAGGAGACCTCTACTCTGTGTCTCCCTGTCTGTGTGTACACAGACTGCAGAGACAGACAGGAAAATTGAACAAAATACCAGTTCAGCTCTAACACAAATGACAAAGTCAAATAACGATATCCTAAAGATCTTTCACTCTATTAGGCAGTCTGAGATTTCATAAAGGATCCAAAGACCACAGAATTCTGCTGCTTTTTCTCTGCAAGACCATCATCCTTTTAAAAATCTTTTTCTTCTATACGTGTCTCACATTTCATGAATTATGTGCATTATTACAATATCTGCAGGTCCTGCTTGTGATCAGCTCTTCATGCTACCAGACCTTGAACTTCACAGTTCTGAACTTCCATGTCCCCGGGTGCTTTGAAAAAAAATTGGTCTTGTCCCGTTTAGATTAAAATCAATTATTGGCTAATTCACAGCAATAAAAGAAAATTCTAGCAAACTGGAAGGCCTGTCATTTTACTGATTCCTTATCTCAGCTGAACTATTTTTTTTCCGATTTGTTTCAGTTACTCTATGAAAATAGCCAATTCCAGAGCGGCCAAACAAGCACTTCCATGGGCAGACCTGTGGCAGCAATTTAATGAAGGATATAAAATCATACCAAACTCTGGTGCAGTGGCCATTAAGAGCAGAGGATAACTTTGTTAGAACCTCTGTCCAACAATGCTTATGAGATCACACTAAGCACTTTAAGGAGCTTAACCATTGTTCACAGAGTGGACCAGGTCAGCGGGGATTTCAATGTGTAATTCGAGTGTGGTTAGATATTGCATCTGGGGTTCAGATATCCCTCTAATGACTTCCATTTATTTGCACTAAGAAATACCCTGCTGTGGCTCCAAAAACCATCTTGCTCACAATTACATCTGAAAGTCAAGAAAGCTTCACATCATTTCAAAAGCTGAAGTGTGTGCTGTGTATAAACAGTACTAACAGTAACAAAGACAAGTTGGGAATTAGGACTACAGTGTCAGGGAATTCAAATTTCTGTGAGAAAGCAGAAATCCTTTGGATCCTCTGCTCTAACAATTGCCGCTCTCATAAGAACACTACAGAAATTATGTACTTTCAAATACTTGGGATCCCTAATGGCCTGTGCTGACCAGGGCATAAATCCCCTACCATTTTTTAAAATTGCGTTTTCAAGCAATTTTTTCTTATTACCTAATTTGTTAACTGCACAACAGCAGCTAAAACTCCTGATTAGGGATCAAGAACAAGGGTGAAAAGATATCAATTGCACATCACTGTACTCCTATATTACCTTTGGTGATAAAAATAAACTCTATATATGTTCACGTGCACATAAGAAACATCAAGCTTTGCTACTAACTGGTACTTTTTTAGTGTATTTTATTCCTTTTTTCTTAAAACTTAAACAGAAAGCATCAAAAACCTCCTCATACAGCCAGGAGGGGGGATCTAAAAGGCTAATTTTGACAACTTTCTGCCCTAACAGGAAGCATTTCAACTCAACCTCTTCACAGAATCTAGAACTATACTGAATAGGGTAAGAGTGAAAACATTCTCTGTTACCTTTTATTTGCCAACTAACCATTCTCAATTTGTCTTCTGGAGCCAGTTGTCCTAAATTTTAACAAAGTACCAGCTCTTCTATACTTCTATAACTGCACTTTAAAGTCAACTACAAGCAAAATCTCATATTTCTTAGGGAATAAAGGCACTTGTTCAGTCATTATGGAAAGTAATAAGTAGTTTTTAGATCCAGGGGATGTGCGGGTTAAATGCTGATCTGCTCCAGTCTGTCAAAGCTGAGAAGTTCCAAAATATATGAGCTTTAGTGTAAAAAGACATCCACAGCACTGCCAGGATGTCTCCACGATTAGACTTTACAAATTCCAACTTTCACAGCTTTAATTCAGTGAAGTACCACTTTGGAGGAATAAATCCTTTCATTGACAGGCAATGATTGTGTATTCTTAAAATTCAAAAGGGGATGCTATGCTGTGCTGCGAAACCCTTCACAGGATTCTGAAGAGTTTTGAAGACTCTGTCTTGTGATATATGGGATAATAAACTTCATGAGCTACCTAAGATGTATCCCCAGCCTAGGACCAAGGGCTTTGCAGACTGAACAAAATATGACAGAATGCTATGATACGGAGTCCTAACAGCAAAGCTGATTAGGTTCTAATTGACCATTATCTTTCTCACAGATATATATAGATTTTATATGCCAATATTTACATTTAGTCAAGAGAAATGAAATTGTCAATGCTGTTAAGTTACGGTAAGAGAAAAACCAAAACAACCTAGCAAAGATAATTTCAGATCCTTTATTGCCAAGTGTTTGGATCTCAGTTGCTCTCAACAATTCAAAGAGCACTCTTAGCTTGAACTGTTTTTATGTTTAATTACAGTAAGATGAATGCAACTCGTTCTATTTTGTTTTCCTTATTAATGTCTACAAAGCACTAAGTGTGGCATTATCCCTTGATATCTACTGGAATGCTGAAGACAATTCAAAAATTTAATTTACCGCTTCCTAAGTTTCCCATTAAAAGCTCATGATACACATTGATTGCTTCCTAACATTTAAATAGCCACGGGTGGAGCTGTTTTTTTAAATACAAAATTCTCAGACTACTCTAGAATTCTGTTTTGAGCACCCTAAGTGCTCCTGCACCCGAAGTTATTGAGTCACTGCTCACCAGCTGAGGTCGTGTGAAACAGGCAGCCCTGTGTGCAAACCACACTGGGAACCAGGGGATTTAGCTGGAGCTGCCATGAAAACCAAGTGCATGCTCAGTGGGGAAAAAAAAGCATTACCTAAAGCAGTTTTAGGTATTATCCTTTCCTTGGAGGTGTGTCCTGTGAAATAAATAAAATATTGTGTTTTGTAAAGCATTCACAGAGACATCAACACAATCATTTATCACTGCACTTGACCTCAATCCATTTCAGATAAGAGATCAGACATTGACAGACAGGAATGGAATTGGATTGACACTTTTTTATGAAGTTTAACTACGTGACTGTGCCCGTGCCCTCTCCAGACCTGGAAAACCACCCCGATTCCTGCACAGTCATTACCCAAAAAGCAAGATAAAGGCTTTTTTTGTTTAACCCATATTCTGAGACTTGAGCCTGGTAGTAGGGAAATTTCTGTAAGTAATATTTCCATTTAGCATTTTTATTGTAAAAAGAACATTACAGCGTCTGTAGAACTACAAAATCTATGGTCAGGGCGTCAGAACGCTCAGGCTTTCCTGAAAAACACGTTTTATGCTGGTCCTTTATACAAAGGCAGCCTCTAAAACAGAAAATTTATTTGTGCCAATGACTCCTCACTGCAACTACAAGTAGTTTGTATCTACAGATATAAAATTTTGCAACCAAACTCAATTGTTCTAATAAAAATACTAAAGACTGTTAAAAAAAATACTCCTCTACAAAAGTAAAGCAATTCTGTAGAAAGCTAAGAACTGCCCCACATAAAGTCTCCTACCTGCCCTTTCAGGCAGTAGAATTCATAAATGTATTTAGACTTTGTTGAAAAAATGCAAAGAGAATACTACTGTAATTAGAGGTTTTAAAATGACACAAATTCCAATGTCTAAGGAGATTGTCATATTTTGAGACAGGACAAATGTCTTTTCAGTAGAAAGGTAATATCTCAGATTTATAGAAAACAAAATAAATAGCTACTAAATTAATTGTAGTGACATTTTCAATTAAACCACAATACTAATGAAGGATATGAGGGGAAAAAAAATACAAAAAACCCAGTCCTATTTTGTGCAGAGTGGAAACTGAAATAAACTAGAGTTAAAATGAAAGATGAGTTTTACTTGAATTAATAAAAGGAAAAATGCCTCTCAACAAAGAAGTTGTGCCTTCATAAACTCCTACATATCAGCACACTTAAATTTTATTTGATCCCTAAATCTGCGTACTTCCAGAAATGTTTTCTGCAGTTTGGTTATATTGCAAAGTAAGATTATATTGCTATTGAGTTCATTTTCTCAGTATATAATGCCAAACTGAGTTGCAGTGTATGACAGATTTATGTCTATATGCTTGGGAAAAGCAGGAAATAGGAGGCATTTCAATCTACACTGCATGGCAAGACCTCAGAAATAGTTTAAGAAACTCGATGTGTTACAATGTAGGGGAGGGTTTGGCTTCTCCTAAGCCTTGTCTGACCACCACAGGCATATTTCCAGCAGCATGGTTTAAAATGCAATGCAGAGTCCAAGGCTATTTCTCCTGAAAAGCAAATTCCTGCTGTGCAAGGCCTAACTGCAGCTCGTGGGTGATTTAAAACAGGGACACGGTTACTGTGAAGACACTTATGACAACACCAGCTGATATGTTATCACTGTGAAAAAGCTGAGTTTACAATGAATTACTACGTATTTCAGTGTTTTTAACCATGATTACCACACAAACATTGGGACTCACAAAGAAATAAGTTTTTTAACAACCAGCTAGTGCATTGCTATTATTTCGTGTGGTCCTGCAGCTGCACATGCAAAAATCAATGACATTGCTGGTGTTTGGTGGGGTCCGTGACACAAACTGGCAGCCTCTGTTCAGCTCATAAAGAAAAACTATTGGCATCATAGAAAGAATTATCTTGACTAGCACTGTGACAGCCTTGCTGGCAATCTCAGCAGAAACCTGAATGCTGCAAAGGAAATTGTGCTTGAAGTGTTCCCTCTGCTCCTGGAGCTGCGGCAGCCTCGGGGCCGAGCCCATTCCTGGGGAGCCTGGGCAGTGCCAGCACCCTCTGGGGAGCAGAACCTTTCCCTGCCCTGCAGCCTGGGCAGTGCCAGCACCCTCTGGGGAGCAGAACCTTTCCCTGCCCTGCAGCCTGGGCAGGGCCAGCACCCTCTGGGGAGCAGAACCTTTCCCTGCCCTGCAGCCTGGGCAGGGCCAGCACCCTCTGGGGAGCAGAACCTTTCTAGAATCCAGCCTAACCCTGCTCTGCCCAGCTCCACGCTAATGGTTTTATTAACTTCCAAACCATAAGTCAGAGTTAACATAAAATACAATTCCTTTGCTATTCAAAGAAGGTCTTTCTCTCCAGTGACTTCCCTGGGTGCTGTCCTGGCCCAAAGCTGCCCCTCAGAATTGCTGTGAGCTCTGCCCTCAGTCTCCATCTCTACCTACATGGTGAAAGCCAAGACTAAACCAAAGCACAGGTCTGGCAGGGAAATCACCTCAACAGAAAGGTTAAAGCGAGGATTAATGGCACAACAGAGACTTCATTGGATGGACAACAGTGTTCTGCAAAGAAACAAAAGAACATGGCTTTCTTCTTCTCCAGAGTTCTCCCAGACATTAAAATGGACCTTAAAAAGAATAAATGTATCTGTAGGGTCTGAATATTTACATTTAAAAGGGAAATAACCTTGAAACCTCAAGTCCTACAGAGTGGTTAATCTCTGGCATTATTCAGCAGCACCTGAAGTATCCTGTTAGTCACTACAGTCCTGCGATGAGAGCACTCAGTTCCTCCTCTGTTCTTCAAACAAAACACTTTAAATGGTTCACTGCCAACACTAGCAAAGGCCAGACTGCTCTGTTTTGTACAGTAAAAGCACGGCTACACTGAGGTTACATCCGATTTAATGAAATTTGACAATTTTTCAATAAATATACATAGCAGCATCAGGTCAAGTGTCATTCTTCAAGCTGATACTTCACCTGTGCTTCTGTAATTCTGAACTGCATCTTCTGACTCCATTTCCTCTATGCTGTTTCCATGCACTGTCATCAAAGCACCAAAACAGGAGATATGTGTATATATATAAAAATCCTACTATAAAATACTTCTTATCACGTTCATGCAGTTCACTTGTTTCTTAGAGTCTTACTTTTCTTCTAATTTCTCCTGTGGCGTTGAGTTGGTTTTTTTTGTTTTTTTTTCCTTCTCCTTTTAACATTTTGAAATAAATTAAAAGAAAATAACAATCCCAAAAAGCTCACACCAGTTGGCAGGGAAATTAAAAATCACAGATTCAAAAGTACTTTCCTAGTTCATGAAAACATCTCTAATGAGACAGATGAAAATATGAATTGCTCCTAATGAGCTCAAAATTGCACATATTTCCCTTAGTTTAATTTTGTAAGCCTTCACAGATATTTTGTGTTATGCTTTATTATAAAACAAGAAGTGGCCACAAGGCTGTGATAACCAATTTGTGAGATTAAAGTACTCAACTTGAATGGTTTCATTAACTTCCAAGCCATGAGTCAGAGTTAGCATAAAATACAATTCCTTTGCTATTCAGAGAGGGTCTTACTCTCCAGTGACTTCCAACATTTTGGAGTCATTAGTACCTGAGAAGAATAACACCATTATTCCTGACTTGTCAGTGCTGTACTCACTGGCACAGCCATGAAAGGATAATTTACAGCCAAGCTGTGACAAATAATGCCCTGACAAGGGTTGGGTCTGATTTGGGGCTCAGCTGGGGCACAGCAGCACCAGCACAGCCCCTGTGGCATCCACCCTGCAATGCCCACTCAGACATTCCCAACAGATTTGCAATGGGATGAAGCAAAGCCAGTGCTAAAAGCTTTAGTCAGCTTTTCTGAAGAGAGTTTGGGATGGCCAGGAGTGAAAAAATATTATAGAATTTTATATAAATCTACAGAAAATTGAGTACATCAGAAGTGGGTGCCGTTACTCTGCAGACAAAATGCAACTATGACGTGCAAAAGTTCCATGTAAATTCCTATTTTCAGATGTGGCTGACTTATGTAATGGAGGTAGGAGAGGGGAGGAAAGGACAATTACAAAAAAAANNNNGGAAAAAAAAAAAAAAAAAAAAAAAAAAAAGGAGAAGAAATAACAAAACTCAGACCCCATGAAGACAATGGCCTGTCATGAGACCCTGCCACATTCTCAGATCTGGAGTTCTGAGGTTTCTGGAAGAATGCTAACACAAGCCAGCAAACTTTATATGAGCTTTTGCTTCAGAAGTGGATGAAATATGATCCACCTACTGCTCCAAACTACAGAACAGTTCTGGTGTGCTCAAGAAAATAAAGTATATGAGCAACTTCCAGGCAGACTATGCTTTCTCTCCTGTGGGAAACAGAAGTTGTGTCTTTAGTAAAACTGAGCTTATCTTTGAATAAAGTGTTTAAGTATCCAAATCCATTCAGTCTTCACACTGTCATTTGCTATTAAGTCACAGATTTTAGAGGATGACTCCTCTACCACATACCTCAACTTTAACACTTTGGTAAAGTGAAGAACCTCATTTTCTCACCAGTTCTACGTAAACAGTTTGAGTGCTGACTAGATTGCACCAAAAGGAGAGTCACAAAGTGCTGATCACAGGAGAAAAGTGTCTGTACAGCAAGGGCACAGGGCAGCACAGAACCATACTCAGCATGGCACCAGAATAGAAGGAAATATCACTACTGAATGTCAGAACATAGTCATGGTTGTCCTGTAAACACCTAGAGAGGAGAATAGTGAAGAGGAAGAACAAACATTTGCAATAAACATCCTAAAACTTTGAAGAGTAATTCCGTGCATTTCTTAAATCTATTTCAGAAGAGAACATTTAAGCCAGGTTGGAACAACCTGATCAGTGGAAGGTGTCCCAGCCCATGGTCCCTTCCAACCCAAACCATTCCATGATTCCATAGCTCTCTCTCACCACTGCTCTTTGTTCCTGCTCTCTCCTTTCCAGGAGCTGAACTAAGGCTTTCCATAACCCTGGCATCTCCAAGGACAATTTAATTACAAGGCCAGGAAGGTTTTCTCTGTTTGTAAACCTCACCATAGCTACACAGCCCAGGCACAGTTGGTTTCTGGTGTCTTCTCTTCCCTACACCTGTAAGACACATCCACATTGACACCAGGGTTTGTGGGGGCAACAGTTAACAGGGGGGGAACTGACATAATCTTAGCATCCAGTTCAAATGAGCTCAGCTAAAGCATGTCTAAACAATCTTGGTGGCAGCTCACAAACTGAGTCCTTTGTCCTTTCATTTTTCACACCAGATTTGCTCATTGCATTAATAATTTTCTTATGAAAATGCCTCCACTGTACTTACAGTTTTGCTCAGCATTTACAAAGAGTATGCTGTTGACATTCAATATGTGAAAATGTATTTATAAATAATTTACTGATGATCCAATTGCTTTTTGCTGCAGGAATGGACTCACTAGGGTGGTTGTTTTCTACGCCCAGTTTTTATGGGGAGTTTGGTACTTCTATGAGCATATCCCTAACATGCCACTTTAAAATTATTTTTATGCTCTTCGAAACACCCCAAAAAAACCCAAAAAAACACACACATAGAAAATCTCAGTTGAAAACTGTGGCTTTGGCAAACTTTGTGGATTTCCACAGATCTCCAGGGAGTCTTGAATGATCAGTCAAACAGATACTATGTGTTATCTCCAAGAACATCTCCTCATATCTTGCATTTTCACAGTCAGAAAATTCCTCATGTTCTGTTTCTGTAAGCTTGATGATAATTTGAAATCTACTTATTTCTTTTGAGATTTTAAAATGTACTTCACAAACTCAAATTTTGGATGTCTAATAAAAGGTAAAATAAAAACAAACAAAAAAATCCCACCCCAAAATACGATGCCTGTCAAGTGATTTATTTCTACCTCCTTCAGCAAGAGAATAAGGTGAGGAATGGAAGGAAAAAGAAAAATTCACAATTTCTGTGGTTCCTGCTATTAATAAAATATTCATTTAGGAAAAAAAAAGTATAAACTTAAGCAGACTCCAAACTTCCACAATGTAATTAAAATGGCTTTTTAATAAATCTCCTTACAGTAAAAGCAGCAGCCCAGGACAAAATGCATATGGTTTCTTTTTCAAGACCAGTTACACTTCTTAATTGGTTTCAGAAAATACCCAACTATTGAATCCTATAGAATGAGTGTGTGGCCTTTAAAAACCCTTGTAAATGAGAACTGCTGGCAGAACAATTAGCATTTAAAAGCTAGAATGACCTTAAATCTGTGCATCATTGTGATTCGTTTGGACTTTAATATCAAGTACAGAACCAAAAAATACCTCAGCTGCCAAGAGAAAGAGCTCACAGCAGCAGGAGAAGGACACTGGGTAATAGGGTGAAGCATGTGCAGTGAAACATAAAGGACAAACTGGTGTGATCAGCTTTGATTTGTGTTGACTTAGCAGCCAACCAGAAGGGCCTTCCTGGGCTCTGAGTGTGCCAAAAGAAGGGAACAAATCTTCTGCTTCTGATCCCACACGGGAGAGCCACCCTGAAGTGTTTATCCCTAGAATGCATTTCAGGGTGCAGAAGGCAATAAACTGGGTGTAAATTTTGTTTCCAAGGAGTCACTGGATAACCAAGTGCCTAACTCTACTGTGAATCTGATATCTAAACAAAATAGATGGAACACTTCACTTTATATATACATATATATATTTAAGGCAGATATAAATACATGTGTTATGATTATATATATGTAAGAGGTGTGATTTAATTTTAAACATAATTTGCCTATATTGCTTGCAATTATACTAATTCATGTAATATTCTGCCATTCTGAAAATGAGATGACTTCTTATATCTCCAGAAATGACAGCACTCCCTTGGGGTTGGGAGCAGTGGTGTGTTACAGCTGCTGATCGTACCAAAACCAAAGATTCTTCAGTCAAAAGCTGAACATTTCTATTGGCTGAGTTTGCAATTAAAGCAGAATGATGACTACAAGTGTTCTATATCTGAAGGTGGGAGTATTTTTACCTTAAATAATCATATTAAATCTTTTGCTCTCATTTTCATATTCCAAACTACACAAAAATAAAAATTCATAAAGGTTAAATTTATTCCTATATACAAATATATTTTTAGAAGATTTTAATAAATATAACTGAGTTAAATCCTTAATAATGATAATAATGCTTACACTGAATATAGATGATATCATAAATTATTTACAGGAATAATTTGATTCCATTTCCTCAAAGACAACACTATTTAACCAAGTAGTCAATACATTAGTAACTACTGACATTTGTAAAATTTCAGTAGCAGTTTCTGGAAAACCCACTGACAGCCAAAAATTGCACATCACCATGGTCATCACAAAAATAACAAGANCTTCCTGCAGCTCCTGCAGGCCCTGCAAGGCCACCCTGAGCTCAGCCCAGAGCTTCTCCTGTGCAGCTGAACAATCCCAGCTGTGCCAGCCTTTCCTGCCAGCAGAGCTGCTCCATCCTCTGCCCATCCTGGAGCCTCCCTGGGCTCTCTGCAGCAGCTCCAGGTCCCTCCTGTGCTGGCCCAGGGCTGGCCCAGCTCTGCAGCTGGGGGCTCCCCCGAGGGGCACAGGGGCACCATCCCCTGCCCTGCTGCCCACGCCGGGCTCAGCCCAGGGCAGGGTTTGGGGTGTTTGTGCAGGGCCAGCTCTCACCCACCAGCACCCCCAGGATGCTGCAGTGAACGGTGGTGGTAAATATCAGTGAGATTTGCTCAGGTCCTTCTGAGCCACAGCCCTGCCTACACCTGAGAGTGTTTCACCCAGATTCCCCAGAACAGTTTAGCTAAACTTATGGCAAGTGCATTATCTTGTCAGTTTTGCACTTTCTGTGTGGATTAAGTTTATGATGTGCAGATTGCTCGAGAGGAGACTATTTAAATCAGGTGTTAAGTCCCATTAAATAATTTGCGCACTCATGCCAGGTGTTCCACAGAGATATTTCTGATAGCAATTTTCTTAATATAGCTTACGCAAATACTTTAAAATTTTGACAACAGTAGATACATAAGGAACAGTTTGTCATTCAGGAAATGACAGTTCTATGTAAATAGAGATTACCAAAATGTGTGTGTGATTACACAGTTTTAGAATATTAAAATATTTAATAATTGACAGATCACCAAGGGTTAAGCAATATACCAGTTTTATGGACATTAGGAAAAAATTTCTTTACCAAAATGATGGTCAAGCATTGGCACAACAGGTCAGGGCAGTGCTGGAGTCACCATTCCCAGAGATAACATAAAAGATGTGCAGATGTGGCACTTGGGGGACATGGTTTTTGATGGGCTTAGCAATGCTGGAGTAAGAGTTAAACTCCATCTTAAAGGTCTTTTCTAGCCTTAATAATTCCATGATTTTGTGTTTCTAAGTTCACACGTAAGTTTTGCGTCTCTCCAATATTAGAAAGAGTGCCCTTGCAAAATCCCATTGTAGATAATCACATCCTACCTGCCTCCATCTCTCCTGTCATTTGAACTTAGTTATTTCGAGTTTCCTATTAAGATTGTCCTGTAGATTTTGCAATTAGCTTCCTCTATATCAGAACACAGAGTACTGATTCCTACATAAAAAAAGGGCAAGTTCAACTCACTGAAGTCAAACAGTACCATGGCAATGTCATGTTTAATTCATGTGTAGCATAGGTTGTTTTATAAAATTATGATCATTATTTTCCACCTCAATTTTGTCTTACATATAATTATAGCAGCATTAAAAATTAAGAAATATTCCTGCTCTGTTTATCATCTGAAGGGACTAGAAATAAAGGTGAAGAGGAGGGCAGAGCTAGCAGCTCATCATACTGTGAACATAATCAAGACTTCTCAACAGAACAGAAAGTTTAACAGCCAGACAGTTCCCCAAGCCAGTAGGTGTTAAAATAGTTCTGAAAGATCCCTGGAAGCCAAGCAGATTGAAACTGGGAGTGTGGTCTGCAAGAATTCCATGAGCAGATGGGGAAGAAAATACAACAAATTAGAGATGCAGGGGAGAGAAGGTAACGTGCACGGTGGGACTGGGAGCACTGGGACTCAGCCCCCTCAGGTGTGGAGGCACTGGGAGCATTCAGGCAGCAGCAGTGAGATCTGCAACCTGGAAACAAAGCTCTGGACAAGGCCAATCTATGGGAGGAGAGTGGAGGAAACACTCCCAAGAGATGGATGGTGTTGAACATACATGTGTGTGTATATATGTCGTAGAAAGGGAGATAAATTATAAAAGAAAGGCCCCATAAAATCAGGCTTTGCCCTGCTAAATTAACAGCTAGCTTGTACTTTCTATGTGCAGCCTGCAAGTTCTCATGTGAAAACAGCCTTGGGAATGAGAGTTCCTTAACACAACAAACTAATCCTGGGTAAAAAACAACTGCACCTGCAGTAAACAAGGAATCTGTCCCATGGGAATCAGGGAACAAAATATGTAAACTAACAAAGAATAGAGAGATTTGATGGACAAGCAAAATACCTTTTACTGACCAATGAGTGAAGTGCACGCCTTGGTGAAAGAAATGTATAAAAGGGAAATACAGCTCAAATAAAAGCTTTTTCTGCCTTGGAAACTTTTGGTAGTTATTGTGTGTCATGACTGCCCCTACAATGACATATATGTATTTATATATAGATGTATAAAAAATTAAATGACAACAAACAACTGGGGCAGGATCTGGAAGGGGCAATGAAACTATCCAGAAAACACTCAAGCTACAAAGGACACTGACAGCTGTATTGTCCTGAAATCAGAAAAGCAAACAGGACACTGCTGTCCATAAGGAAACTTCTCTCACTTCCAGGAGTTCCTGAAACTTCTTCCTTGCAAACTGAAGGTCAAGCATGGGCAGAAAGGATTGACTGATATCATTCCTTCCGTAGTTAGGACAAGAGTGATTTTTCTGTGACTGAGGTTCTCTCACCTTCACGAGTTACCAGACACTGTGGGAAGCAGGGCACAAACCCCAACAGGTTACCTGTTGGAACTGGATGTCCATGCTAACTTCTAAAGGGTTTGCATGCTGGGGAGCTGCATAGCAAGATGACAACTGAGCAGTGGTGCTGGATTACATATTTATTTCTCTTAACCTTGCCCAACTGCATTCAGAATAAAGAATGCCTGAGGAAACCACACACATGGAATTTGCAAGAGACAGAACAATACAATTATGTGCGAAATAACTTTGGACTACTCTTTTTACAAAATATAGTTCTGTTCTATTAAATACTTTGAACTAGAATGCCCAAAATTAAGGTTTTTATTCTGAATCATAAATGTTCTGATTTCAGTGGAAAGGAAAATTCTCATTTTTAATGTTACATTCACTAAGCTTTCAAAATCTGATCCACATTATGCTCTGTGTGTGCTAACATGAACAATGTTGTAATCAATTCCATTTAGCACACCAAATTGATAGCAATTTCATTACTATTTAATATTGAAAAGGTGCTGGGATTAAATTTTCCTAATAAAGGCCTTTCAGCAAGACTTGCTTTTATTAGCAGTTCATATACTACATGGGGACCATTAAGATTTACTCTTCAAAATCCTAATCCAAATTCTCCTCTAGCCATATGTGAATAGCACCATTAACAACAATTATATTATTTCAGGTTTCCAGCAGCAAGACTGAACCAAATTAAATATTGGGAAATAAAGGTGAAGAATAAATAATGGTGGAAAATAGTGGTGGAAAATAAGAGGATGCTCTCAATTGTAGTACAGATTCATTTCTTACTGATTTTTTTGTTGTTTGCTTAGTAATGCCAGGGTCACTCCTTTAGCCCAGAATTTCCACAAGTCTCGATCCCAAAAAACTCTCAATGTCTTTTTGTGCATGTCAGAACTTAACCTGACTGTGAATAATGCTGCAGGTTTTGGCACATTTACCACACCATGGGGGAGAAGGGAAGGAACCCTGAAGGCTCTTAAGAGCTGCTTACACATCTTTTTAATACAGCATCAAACTCATATACCACAAAATTAATTATGTTTAATTTCATGTTTTAAAAACATTTCTAATATTTTTAATTTCCTTTAAAGCACACGAGTCAAAAAGGGAGAAGTAATGTGTAGCTAAATGCTTTTCTTGAAAAAATAAGGTTTTTTTCCTCAAAAAACTGGAAGATATTCAGGATGTTTCCCTTGCTCTTGAACAGGATTGACACCTCATTCATTATAACCTTCATTCTGACATTAAAATGTCAGAATTGTGTCTCAACCAACCAACTACAAACAGTTGTCTATTAAATAATATGAATCCTTAACTTAGAGAAAAAAAACCTAATAACTTACCTCAATACCAAAAAAAAAATCTCATAACAAAAGGCAAAGTGATCTACTTCCTAGATCTATCACTGCTGAACAGTCACAAGAAATTCCTTTTTTTTTTTTTCTATAGCAGTCTCACGTAAGCTGAAGTTTGAAAATGAGCCCATTGAATTTCATTTACTATGAAGGTTCTTTGAATAAAAAGAGATTCCACAGAAAAGGGGGGTGAAAAATACGAATGTAACTAAGCAGCTGACTTCCTAAAACCACATTTCAAGTGTCAGGTCTCAAGTTTCACATTGAAGTGAGACATGGGAGCCATAATCCATGTTGTGGTTTGTGTAGAACGTGATTCTGAAGGCCAAACACTGAAAATAAGACCATAATTTCATGGCATTAGTCTACCTATTTTGAATTCACAGAAGATTCAAGAGTTAATTATTTCAACCTATAAATATACCCCAACTACAGTAACTTTAAACAGGTGATCTTTTCCTTCAAATTTACAATTTAGGCTTTTCAAACCACAATAAATGAAACATTTTGTAGGGACAGAGGTTGCAGCACCTACTGCTGAGCCACCTCGGTGTCAGCTCTTCATCAAAAAATGATTTCCTTTTCCTTTATCCTATTTCCTTTTACATTTAGAGCTTTGAAGTCTTAGAGAACAACTTAAACATCACTAGAAAATTCATACACAGCCAATATAATATTAGAGTGATGATTTAGAACACTGAATTTAATTCAAGGTATCTGTTTGGTTTTTTAGAAAGATAATTTTATTAGGTAATGTGCACTGAAAGTGTGTTTTGTTGCTTTCCTTTTGGACTCATTCACCTATAAATTCCTTCCTTGCTTAATTTCATTCCAGAAGAAAAGCATCTGTTCCTCTCCTAATTCTCTTCTTCGTAGAGAATTGGCAATACCAAGACCAAACCTAAACTATTAAAAAAAACAACAATTTATTAGGGGAAAAAATTATAAGAGGTATATTGTACAGCAGTGGATGTTTCAGAAAAAGAAACGTAGAAAAATACAGCTGTGACTATAAGGTAAATTATGTGTTAACATGATAATAAATTTTTATTCTCACTCCCTTAGTTGTTCTTTGAGAAATCTTGGCAGCTACTTCATTAAGAATTCCTTTCACTCTGTACATTTTTACTACACAAAGTCACATTGAAGTGAAAAATCCATGCACCATTGAGTTTAATATGACTTTATATAATAAGAGTAATGTACATTTATAGTATATTTCAATGAACCACACTGTAAGGCAGGAAAACTGGGCTTAAACACACAGAATTTGTATGGTGAAAGGGCTGGCAGACAAAGACCAAAAGTATGACTGAAAGGCCAGACTTCCCAAAATATATGTCTGCAATAATATGTTAGATTTTGGAAAGGAGATTATTTTCCCCACTCTCCCCCTATGCCACCATTCTTTCATTAAACATCCCCTCGTTTCCCTGCAGGGTTGGACACCCCTGGCTGGACCATCCAGAGCAGGATGGACTCCCCTGGAGCACTGCAAAGAGCTGTGCCTGTCTCAGGGCCAGCTCAGCCTGAGCTCCACATTCACCGTCCTTTAAAAACAGGGAAAAAACAAAATTCAGTTTTTCTGGCCAAAGCTCCCGGTAAGGTTTTACAAATGGGTAATGACATCACTTCCAACACTTTCACTCACAAGGAAAACATCAATTCTCCATCCTCCATTAGGAGCAAAGCTGTGAGCTAAACTCCTTCCCCACAACATCAGGTATGTGTCCATGTGCATCGTTGCACACTGCATAAGGTACTTATTTCTGCAAAGAAAAAAAAAAAAAAAACCAAACTAAAATTACAACAGCACTGTAAGTGTGATGTGTTTATGAATCTGCCAATTACTTGGACTTTGCTACATTTTCTCAGATGACTAATTACCACTAGAGCACCTCCCAGGGAGTTTAGCTGGCTGTTGCAAATTAAATTGTAAGACCTTATTATATTAATTGAAGTAGAAATGAAAAAAAAAAAAAGTTAAAGTTGTTTTTGTTAAAAGAAACTACACTGCTTTAGAAATTTGTATAATTTATTATAATTTTCTCAACTGTTTGTTTCTCACCTCCCATCTTTCTGTTCTTCCCTCTATTCCACCACAATTTTCTCCATTCTGATGTCTATTTTGTGCTGATAAAAGCTTCTAAAGACTCAGAAGAATGGGATACTTTGGCTGGTACACATATATATAGCTAAAGAGCCTGCCCACCCTCCCAGGGCACAATTCCTGCCCAATATCCCATCCAGCCCTGCCCTCTGGCACTGGGAGCCATTCCCTGTGTGCTGTCAGTGCAGCTCCTGGGGTTCCAGCCTGTGTTTGTTGCTGAAATGTGGCAGGGTGAGAATGAGGAGCAACACTTTTGGTCTCTCTAGCGGTGGACAAGTCCCTCTAAATAAAGAAACTCTCCCCTGTCAGAGGCAGAAGTTTCAAATCTCTCCTTTGGAAATCTAAGTCTGATAAATTTTTCATAAACGGCTTGAACACAACAACTTTTACAGCTGATGTGATTCTGCATCATTTCCCCAAATCAAGAAACAGCACATTTCCACAGTGAAAAGTGAAACACTAACCTGGCAGTCTGTCCCCATAACCAGCAATACCAAATGCACCCAAGTAACTCTCCTCATTTCAAAACCTTTCAAAAAGATTTCTATCCAAGAGTGAATTTTTATTCTGTGATTGTGTTCACTTTTCTTACTTTTTTCCACTTTTCTTCTAGCTACCATACCTTATGAACTTATTACATGCATAAATCTCCCAAATTCACATATTTTAACATCACCAGGTGAAGTCAATGAAAGTCACAGAAACTTGGACCTTGTGAGGGAACTAAAGCCTGAGAATCCAGTCCTCAAGACAAAAAAAAGAAAAAAAAAAGAAGATTTTTTTACAGGATGGATCTTCATTTAATCACAATTAGAATGATTTCCCTTCTTTCTCTTATTATGTAAATTTCTCCAAAGCCCTTGACATGTTCCTCAAAAGCAGACAGCAATAATATAAACACATTATCTACAGTCCCCATCAGAAATCTTATACAATGATCCAGGCAGATTCAAACTGTCTCCCAAGAAAGGCAGACAATTCAGCCACTGCCCATCCAAAATATTCTCAGAACCCTCAAGACAGAGACACCGTATTACTACTTCATTTTAAATGAGGTAATTCATTATTACATCTTATTTATTTTAGTGCTTAATTATAGACTCCTTTTTACATCTTGGGAGAGCACACACAGAAAACAAGCAATTGCATTAGCCACCTCAATATTGCCAAAATTAACTGGATTACAGTCAGCAAACTCCAATCTTTGGTTGTGAAATAACTGTAAATTTTCATGGAGAGTATCAGCCTTGAGCACTTCTATTTCTAAACACGTTTTCATATTTATATCCTAATCTGTATTGCAAAAGTGTGCAACACTTGGAAGTGTGTCATGAACTTTAGGTGTTGTCAAGAAAGAATTGAGACAAACCAATCCCCAACCACACCCACAACACAAATATCCTCTCCTGGTTTTATGGGATTTCCATGCAAACATCTGAGAGACAGTCAGAGGCCCAAGTATTGAAAATGCAGAATAAACTTTTCTGTGCATGTATTAATTAGCAGAAGGTTACACTGGGACATTTAAGTAGAAAAGCACATTATTAATATGACTAGAGGGAAAATTGTTTAGCTCTGGGTTGCAATGGTGATGAATAGAGGTTGCCATGAACTTGAAAATATTGTCTGAAATTACAATGCTGTATCAAAGGTCAATGCCAGCTTTGCTCGTTTAGGAAAAAGCTAATTATATTTACATCATAAACCACTCAAGCTATAAAGCAATTAAAATAGTTAGAGAATAGAATTAATAAATTGATTGATAGGTGATCAATTTTATAGGGCTACTTGATTTAGAAGTCCAACACAACTGAAGGAAAACTGCTTGTAGAACCTCTTACCCCTGTGCTGAATTAGGAATTTTTTCCTAGAAATCAAAACAAAAGCCACAAGTTGAGGTTACCAAATACTAACTCAAGAGGAGGAAAAGCAACTCACCATTGCTACCAGATTTTCAACCACACTGTATCCACTGAGTCACTTGGTAATAGTGACTCCAACCTACACTTCAGCCCANATCACACAGGACAGCAGAGCTTTGGGAGGCACCAGGCGACTCTCTCCAACAGCAGGAAGTTTGCACAGTTTGTGTATTTCAACACTCATTCCAAAATTTGCCTCAATTAGTGATCCCAAAGTGGCACTTTTGGAAAGACACAAAGAATTTGTTTTGGGGGAATGAGATAATGTCAAACCTGAAACAAAGCTTTATAACAAACAAAAACAAACAAGAAACCAAAAGTGACCCTCAATCCCCTCCCAAAGCACACAGCTACCACCACATTGCCCAGTAAATATTCCCCAAAAGACACAAACACACATCAGAAACACATGAACTCTCTGCACAGAGTTCATAGTTACCACCCTGAGGGTTTTAGACATTCTGGCAATGCTGCATTAACTACCTTCAGAATCAAAAGTCTACCCTGCCCAACTGAGAAAAGACAGAGCTGACAGAGAAATCTGTCATGAAAGACAGCCCTGTTGCCACTTTTTTTTTTTCCCATTATTTTCAATTTTTACTTGGTCTTTCCTTTTCATCACCTGTATCTCAATATTTCTGACACTGTTAATATTATAGTGAATAATGTGTTGTCCATGGAGACAAAGAAAAATACATATTCAGGATGCACCAAATCTGCATGAAAGAGCTGGCTGCAATGTTCTTCAAATGTTATTTTAGTGCTTACAGGGCATTATGCAGTTTAAGTAGCTGAGTTCTTCTGCAAATTGGAGCATTAATATTTTTCAAGATAACAATTCAACCAGAAAGGAAGTGAATTTTCTCTAAATGTGACATCTATATTCATATATTATATGGTAGTAACATAGGAAAATAAGGTTTCTGTTATTCTGACTTATGACTTGAAAGTTTCATGTCCTACATATTGCAATGTTTTACATTCAGCAAAAACCACTCAGACACCACAA
>VYXF01009253.1:195628-225520 GCA_013397295.1 Polioptila caerulea | reverse complement strand
AAAAAAAAAAAAGACAACACAGATTTCATTGTTATTTAGGATGAAAAATGTCAAATTAAATCCTAACCATGCTCTGAAATGAAAAAATCAACTTTATTCTTGAAACCCATCTTTTTACTGCTTCCTTTGTATTACCCTGGTACGAGGAACAGATGAGCACTCTAAAACAAAGTTAGGACCAGTGGCAATAAGGAGCAGAAATGAGATATCACAGCAAATGGACTGGATTATCTTCATGACTGGAGATACAGAGTGGGAATGAAAGCCATAAGTATAAAAGTCAAGAGGATTCAGCTAACTAAGAAAAATCCTAGGCTGCACCAAAGACCTCATCAATCAGAAATAGCTGTGGAGAAAAGGAGATGGATGCATTAGAAACCATCCCTGCAAAACACCCTTATTGCTGCAAGCCATGTTTGTGCAAGTCAAACACAAGGCTATAATGCTAAAAGCAAGTTATATTCACCAGAGGTATTGCAATCAATCCTTTGGAAAAGTGTGCAGCCAAAACCCATTTCAAACAGAACGGGGCAAACAGAACATGACCTTGATTTGTTCCTGCCTCAGCAGGGAATTAAAATGGGCATACCCAGGGTAGGTATGTACACATGGTGTCACTGCTCTGCCACACAGACAGGATGTTTTACAGCTCCCATGTCTTTGGTGACTCCTTTTGCTGTTGTTGTTGCCAGGACAGCCAGTAAAACAGGTGAGCAGGCAGAGCTCAGCCTCCTGCAAGAGGCTCACATCTCCTGTTTGTCTCTCCCCTTGGGCCATCCCCAGCACCCAGCACAGAGAGACCCTCCCTGACCACAGTGCTGAGGTGAACCCCTTGTCTTTATCTGATTTTTCTTCCCAGGGTCATGATTAAAAGCAGGAGACAGAATTCTTGTTGGGACTTGGATGTTTATTGCTCCTTATCTCAGTTACAGCCTCACTGACCATGAGTGCTTCTACATGCTGAGTTAACAGGGCAAAAATGGAGTATAGAGTTCTGCCTTCAAGGTCTTTTTAAGCCTAAACTACCCAATTATGAGATGCCAACTAATTTATTTTAACTTCTAACCCAATAACTTACTATCCATGTTCCACTTTTTCAACCAATCACACAAAATCACCCAAACTTGTAAAGAAGAAGACAACTATGCCCTAAATGCTCCAACTTGTTACACATATATTACTATATCTCAAAACTCCAAACTGTAAATCTTTCACTCTGTGATATAACACATTTCTATTCAACTCCACATCACAATCTCAGCACTACCACTCAGCTTTGGGAGCCTTTTCCATGGCCTCAGGTCAAATGTAGTGTATTTTTGAGGATCACTCCTGGACAGCACAGAGAGCCTGAAATCCTCTGTGTCCAGGGTTCCAGCACAGTGCCAGGCTATTGGTCCCTAAGGCTTCCTGGGTGCATCTGCAGAGGATGCTGTAAAACTCTGGAGTGTTACCAGCACAGCCTTGACAAGTTATAAGAGAGAGATGAAGAAAGGATGGAGCAAATCAAAGGACTGAAAAACTGTTTTCCTTAAAGAACAAGGCAAATTAGAATCCATGGATTTAAGCTGGAAATTAATTTTCTACCATAAGAGATATCAGCATCTGGAATACCTTTTAGAACAGTTTCAAATGAGAAACTGTAAGGACAAAATAACTTTTTTATATGTACCTTCATAGATTTAAGAAAGGAACATTTCATTGCTGTGCATGACTGGTGACACCAGACCTAATGATCATTTCAGATGGAAAGGCTGGCACAGCTGGGATTGTTCAGCTGCACAGGAGAAGCTCTGGGCTGAGCTCAGGGTGGCCTTGCAGGGCCTGCAGGAGCTGCAGGAAGGATGGAGAGAGACAATTGCCAAGGGCTGGAGGGCCAGGAGCCAGGGAATGGCTGCCAGTGGGCGAGGGCAGGGCTGGGTGGGATATTGGGCAGGAATTGTCCCCTGTTCAGGTGGGCAGGCCCTGGCGCAGGGTGCCCAGAGCAGCTGTGGCTGGCCCTGGATCCCTGGCAGTGGCCAAAGCCAGGCTGGACATTGGGGCTGGAGCAGCCTGGGCCAGTGGGAGGGGTCCCTGCCATGGCAGGGGTGGCACTGGATGGGCTTTGAGGGCCCTTCTAACCCAAACCACCCTGGGATTCAGTGATTGCTTCAAATCCAATAATCCTACCTTTCAAATCCAGTTCCTTCCATATAAAACTTCAATGTGTCCTTCATTCCCTTAACAACACACATTCAGGAAGTACACTAGAAAATCATTATGTCAAAACTTTTACTGAAATTTGTATTCTAACATGAAAGAAGAACATAGTAGCAAACAGATAGTCATTATATTTTCTGCAGAAGGTGGGTCAAAACCATCTGCAGCCCAGAGTTAATTAATTATAAAAGACAGTTTATATCTGAAGCAGCTTTCGTGCCTTGCTAGACATCATAGATTTATTGGCAGCTGATATGTACTTTACACAATTAAAAAGAGATAAACAGGTCCTACCTTTATACCTAGGAACTATTAGGGTGTTGTTACAACAGCTGCTGCAAATAAATCCACTGTAATCCTTCTGCACTTGCCATTAGTTACACAATAAAATCAGAGCTTCTTGAAGACCAAAAATAAACATGTGAAATTGTTCTAATTACATACTTAACCTATAAAAAATGAGAGTATTCCATTTGTCACAATCCAAAGCTTTAGAAAATTAAAAGGTAAATTACTTTGGACCGTTTACTTTTCTCTACAAGACATGATTCATAAAAGAGGGCAAATGCTTAAGCAGTAATTAGTATCGAGTTGCCATCAAAATCAGTTGTTACAGGATTGGGATCTTCAAAGTCAGCAGTCATGATCTCCTAAGATTTCCCACTTGGTCAACAAAAAACTGTCTCAAATATATAAATCAGAGGGAAAATAAAAGAATATTTGAACCCAAAAGGACAGCTGCCAGCTTTTCCAGAATCATTGAATTAGGATTGTATTCTGTCCAACTGAAGCTGAACATCCTAGCACACAGCAGTAAGCATAGTCAAATTAAATATAGAGAGAAGTGCATCTACTGTTTTAATTTAGAAAATAATACCAGTCCCCACTTCCCAAGTACTTCTCTTGTTAATTAATATAACATTTAAATCAGCTCATGTCCCTTGAAACATGATGGGAATGGACACAGAACGAGGAACAGAAGTTAAGAGTCCTGCTCTAACTGAAAGCATTAGAAAAACTTTGAAAAATTGACTCTGAAAGTTGGAAGTAAAACCAAGAAGCCCCAACATGCTCAACTCTTTTTGAGATGGAAAGCAAAGAGTAATGTTGAATATTAAACTACCTTTAAGTGAGCAATAGCTCCTTTTAGTAGATACTAACACTGTTATTAGCAACTTCTGTTTCCAACAGGTGTAAAAAACACTTCAGCTTGTAGCAAACATTATTAGAAAAAATCTGCACCATTTTAGAGAGGAATAAAGCCCAACAAGTACATAGCTATCTATATAACATGGTTTCATAAAGCCTTTTTATTTGTTCAATTAATATCCACTGTTACTTTTATCCAAGAAGGATAAAAATGTGCAATGATATTGATTATCCCTGTTCTAGGCCACGTTAATAAAAATGAATCAGTGGAGGGGTGCTTCACTCCACAGTATCCATTGTAACTGCTGTACAGAGGGAAATTACCATCCAGAAACTGGGATGAGGTTGGCCAGCAGCACCAGCTGGGTGGAACTCCAGGTAATTCAACTCCAGCACGTTGTGAGGACACAACAAAGTCAAATAACTTACTTAAAGTAGCTTCAGAGATTGCAAGCCCACTTTTCCCAAACATCCACTTCACAGCAATGTTGTAAACCCTTTTATTGTCCCTGCCCTAGGAGATAAAGTAACACAGATGTGCCCAAGTAAAAATGCTTGAGCTGACACCTGGTACAGACTGCTGAAAACTGTAAATGATGGAAAGAAAACAAATAAGATGCACAGATAAGACCTAATCATATTTATTATCAAGAGATAGGCTTGAGGCACCAATCACACAAACTGGATTCCTTCCAAGCAGTGCCTGAGAAAGCTTAAAAAAAACCAAAAAACCCAAAACAACCAAACCTAAATGACAAAACTAAGAAGTAAAGGATCATTCTTTCTCGTCTGTGTAGCCTGCAGTTCACAAGGACAGCAAGTAAAGTTCATGTTTCAAACCTTAGATAATTTCCAATAGCACACAACTTGCAGGGGTCCATCCAATTGCTTAGAAAAAAATTAAACCTAGTTACAAAAAACCTTACATCTTGTTATGAGGGAAGAGCCACGAGTCCACTTTGGTCAACAGTAAATGTGGACCAACAAAGAATTAACACAGTCAGAGTCACTGAATAAATGTAAAAATCCATCTTGTAAAAACTGAACAAACATTTTTTTATCAGTTCTGAGTATTTTGTTGTGGTTCATGTGATCACTTCTGTCAACACTGGTCAAAACATTAATTCATGTAGATGTGTCTAACTAAGCAAGTTCACATCTTAAGAATTTTTTGATTGCAAGAAGAATAGCAAGCTATCCTTTAAAATATTTTATATTGAGCTTAATCTTCTTGCACTCTCTTTTTCCTTTTCCATTTAATTTCAACGTTGAGACATGCAATGATTCAGTTACAAACATGACTGGCTGCCTTTATGATACTGTATGAATTGTCATAAAGAATGCTTTCTAGTTGAATTAACGTGACAGGTATGTAACAGATTCTGTAAAAATAAAGTCACAATATGCCATAATATTTCATAATGCTCTAAAACTGACAAGCAGTTCCCTAATTACTGCTTACACAGAAACTCTAAACACCATTTTCATATGTTTACTTTGCTAAGCAATCTATTATTTCAGTGCATGCTATGCTGAAAATGCAATTGCAGTTAAAAAGAAAAAACGTGATAGAATTATCTTTCATACTTATCAGAAAAATGTCAAGAGCTGACACGGTAAATTAAACATCTGGTAACACACAGAAAACTCTGGATTATAAATAGTACTAAGTTTACAAAGAAGTATTTGGTTTTATTTCTCTATTTTATTCTTATTGGCTAAAAATGCTTAGCCAATCCCTGCAGTGCTGCTTCAATTCCTGGAAGATTTTTACTCTTGTTGCTGATGAAGTTCATGGCTCTGCACTGCAAACTGAAAGGGACTCCTTTGCAAAAAACCTTTTTGAGGACCAGTCCCTTTGGTCTTCCCAAGGCACTGTTTTCATTACAAGGGGAAACCATCTCCTCTTCAAGGAAATCTTGAAGGAGATTCAATTGATGCAGAGGTCTTTGTACTTAGGGCGCCAGTGATTTCAATAGAAATTCAATAGAATAGAGTTATTCATCAGAAAATATCTATTTATTAAAATTAAAAGTTATTGATTTATTTCTATTGCTAAAATATCTCTATTGAACATGAAACTTCTGATGAAACCCTGACATTAGGGGCACAAAAGAAGCTACAGGCCAAAAGCTGGGGCCGGGGCAGTGGAGCAGGGATTCTGACCTCTCATGGCTTGCTAAATTCCTTGAAAAAATGGAAACAAGCAGGAGCCTTTCCCAAGGCTCTGTGCCCCTGGTACCCAGAGATCCTTCTACACTTCCAGGGCCCCCCATCTTGCAGGAACACAGTGCACTGCTCTGCCCTTGGGTGCACTAATTCCTCACAGCCCATTGTGTGTTTTGGAGCTAAACAAGCCCACACAAAGGGAGAAACAGCAGCTGATGTTCAGCCTGTGATTTGCATATTTAAATTCAGTGTTTAAATATGTCTTAATCTGTATGCTGTGCTCCATCTCTTGAAGTGGCTATTAGAGAACTTATTTGTCTTTGAGGAAGTGTTTGATGCCAAACTAAGTTCCATGGCTGCAACTCAGGAATTGTTTTATCCAGCCTCCTCAAGAGCTTTGCCATCCTTGGAGCCATTCTTCCAGCTTTCCACAGCTTTGCTTCAGTCTGCAGTTCTGGCTAAGGACTGTCCTCACCATAAATCCAAATTCCAGCTCTCTGCATGATATTATCACAAACACAGTATTATCACTTAAAACCCAATTGCAGGAAATAGATAAATCCCACATTAGAGATGCATAAAGACTGCATGGGCTTCAGTGAGCTCCTAGGATCATAACTTTATGAATAATCAGCTCTTTTCAGCAACTGCACTGCCTCTTCCTAGCCCTTAAACCAAATGAGCATTAGAATGGTTTCTCTGTTCATTAAGAATGAGGATTTGTTTGTTTCCATAAAAAAAAAAAATTACTTCAAGTTCCTCACAGTGCAATCACCTGAATGCAAACAGCTGAGACTCAAGCAAGATCTGGGAAATGTCTCTCAAATAATCAGTTTATAAGTGCTTTAAGACAACAAGTATTTTTTAAATGCTTCTGCTGAAAATTTTAAATGGGTATTAAAATACTGTTAGTAAAACAAAAAACCTCCTTATTTTTCTGAAATGAAGCACCAAGGCCTAGGAAAACCATCCAAACACATGAGTGAGACAGTTTTCAGAGAGTTGTTAAGAGAACAGTTGAGACATTTCCATTCAAAGCAAAAATCAACTTCAATCAAAAAAATTATCACCAACTTCAGTCTACATTTTTTAAGAACTTTTTAAGCTTTACCCTGAAACACAAAGAACTCCCACTGAACAGGACTCCTTTATAGAAATGTCCAATTTAGAGTTAAGCATTTACTGTAGCAGTTATACCTCTCTATTAAAATAAGTAGTGACTGGAGAAGTTGGTAATAATGTTTGCACTTCAAACCACAGAACAAACTTCATTTTTTTGTTTAATTAAAGCAGTTACTTTTAGCAGTTTACTTTTTACTCATGAGCAGACACCAAACTCTCAACCATCTGATTCTATGAAGCAAATAACAACTAAATAAGCCTAACCACAAATTTAATTAGGATGGTGAAATGGCTCCAAAGGAAGCACAGTGGTCTGCTGTGACAAACCACAGACCAGGGGAATCCACAGGAGAGTTTAACCCAGTGCAAATTACCCAGCTAAAAAGGGCAAAGCTGAGGATGTCTTCATGGAATGCACAACTAACAGCTACAGAAAGTTGTTGGTTCATTTTTCAAGTGGCTATGAGTACGCTGAGCTGCTGCATAAATAAAAAAAATAAGACTCTGCTGCAGTTTTATGGTTCTTCTCCAAGGCAGGATGTTACAGGTGCAGAACCCTATGAAAATGGTTGTTTGCCTATAGAAGGAATGTGGCTGTTTTGCTTGTCTAGTGTTTGGGGGTTTCTGTAGAGTTTTCTTTTTCCTTCCCCCCCACTGCCTCTCTTTTAAGTAGAGAGATCAAATTTAACTGGATGTTTCATTGGAACTCACAGGGCTTGGCTCAAACACCAACCACTCACTTGTTACTGAACTGCCTCATTATTCGCTCACTCTGATTCTATTCAAATCCCAGGAAGTTAATATTCCACTTGACAGTTTATCACCTGCTATCAGAGCTCTGGTGCCTCATTACAGCTCCCAGGGTCTCCTTCAGTCCCAGGGGACAATGCAGCCCCTCCTCTCTCACTTCCTCTCTGCTGCCTTTAATTCTCAATACACAGAAACACACTCTGCAATCACAGTTTTCAACTTCAAGATGTTTTTAGTTTTCCTTTACATGCTTTAGAACCTTTTTTTTTTTTTAACTCGTATCACGAGGATATCTGGAATGGTAAGACCTGTGATTCTACTCACCAGGATTTGTTATGGACCTCTGTGCTTCAACCCTCCTGTTTATGATGAGGTGAGCAACATAAAATTTTATCTTACAAAACAAATCCATTCAAAGAGTCAGGTCTGTGACACACAGGAAGGGACTTCTACTGACTTGCAGAGACCTGGATTGCAGGCTGGGTGTAAAATATTGCACAGGAAACAGCTGGGAGTTCCTTCACATGGTAGTTGTCCTTGTTCTGGGTTTTCTGACATGTAACTAATTTTTATCTTACCAATATTATTTTAGTAATCTCTGCTGTTGTTGTTTGGCATGACACATTGCTCAAATTCCCTCTGTTGCCTGCAGCAAAGTGAACACACACAATGTTCCTACAGAAACCTTTGCTGAGATCTCTCCTGGCCCCAAAGCTTCAGTGCCCCCAGTGTCACTCTGAAAGTGTGCTCTTGTTTCCTTGGAACACCATTCCCAGCCACAGCCCAGGACAGCCCTCTCCATGAAGGAAAAGCTCGGGCACCTGCCAGGGATCTTGTCTTTAGGGCACTGCAGGGTTTTTTCTCCAACAAACCTGTAAATTTTGTTCTTTATACTCCAGCTTGTCTCAGCTGAAGGGGTGGAATGTAAAAAATGTGGTCGTTTGGCTAAAAAATACAAACACATTTTAAAATGCCTTCTAAAAAGGGCATAGCTGATTTCTTCTCCACAGGAATGACGATTTGTAAAATTGCTACAAATGTGATTTTTAAAACAAATTATAGGCTTGTGTTTAGTATTATATTTCTTTTAGAGTGTGCTATCATTTAGACAAGGTTTCTTGCATAACATGTCTTACATTACAGTGCATGGCTTACCTCCAAATTAACATTATTAATGCTCAAAATCCAATGGCAAACAGGTGCAAGAAGTCCCAAACCCACCAAAAAAAAAAAAGAACCCACATACTTTAACAGAAATTTACATAAGAAAGATTTAATATTTGACATGTGTATTTATATTACTTCTTTTTATTTAAAATATAGATTGGAATGACAGAACATTACACAATTAAATAAGAAGTACAGCTTGGGGAATAAAATTCAGTAATGATATGGCATTTTCCTGTGTGACAAGTATGTGTGGAGGCTGGTTTGTGTCAAGTCAATATACCTTGGAAAAACATGGGAAACTGTTGCAAAGCTCTCATTTTGTTTGTTATTGCACAGAATATTGCCATCACTTATTTCTGATACACCAAACTGTGAAAATAAATTCACTAAGCTGACTAAGAAGTCTCGTTTAAAAGGTCAAGATTTTATCTTTTATCAACACTTTAAAATTGAAGATACCTCTTATGATGGGATGAGTAATTCTGTAAAGAAAATACTCAATTTCTGCCTGCAGCTTTGAAATAAATATGGAATGCCTTCCCAAAAGGAATTTCAACCTCCTGCTCTAAGGGCAGCATCCAGGGGGATACAGAGTGCCACATTATGGCAAGCCTAAACCCACTGTACATTAATGCATCCACTTCTCACCAACAGGTCATTTAGAGCAGCTGCAGAGAAACAGCACCAGAAAATTATTAAAAAGTGCATCAAGAAGAAACTACTGGCATCTAAACTACCCTTCATATGCTACAAGACATTAATTGGCCTTTAGGTAATTCACTAATAAACCTAAATGCTCTAATTACCCTAACAGCAGCAGAGTACTGTGTGGATGTCAGCCACAATAACAGAATCACACAAAGTGGGTGGGAAAGGATTTCAAGAAGCTGTATTTTTTCATTTCCTGTGCTTTTAAGATACCCCAGTAGATTTTCGAGCTGCTTTGTTGTTGTTTCAGATGTATGTGGGGCAAAAAAAGCAATCAATGCTCCTATGGAATAGTGCTAATAAAGTGACAATTCTACCATTTACTATCTAGTACATAAAATTATTGCTTTGTCTGTTCCACATGTAAAATGTACCTCATGTCATAGAACCATTAAAGCTGGAGAAGCCCTCCCAGCCCATGGAGTCCCAGCTGTGCCCAGTGCCCACCTTGTCCCCAGCCCAGAGCTCTGAGTGCCACCTCCAGGTGACACCTCCAGGGATGGGCACTGCAACCCTCCCTGGGCAGCCCCTGCCAAGGCCTGAGCCCCCTTTCCATGGGCAAATTCCTGCTGCTGGCCCCCCTGAGCCTCCTTTGCTCCAGCCTGAGCCCCTTCCCAGCTCCCTCAGCCCCTCCTGGGCCTCCTTCAGCCCCTCCCCAGCTCTGTTGCCCAATCCTAAATACAGGTGATAAAATAGATTCAGATGTGCAGCCACATCCCAGACTTTTCCCATTCTGGGTACAGTTTGGAGTTCACTTTTAAGTGTGGTTGTGCAGTGTATCTTGGCTTATACTGTTCTGCCCAACTCAGCTCAGCAGATCTGACTGGAATTTACATGAGCCACGGAAAACAGGAATCTTTTCAGCAGTTAATTAAGCAACTTGTATCTTTCTGACAAGACGGGTGTGATTTCAGTTCTCAAATTCTTTCTTTGGTCCCTGTTTTGTTGGTCAAAAGAAAAGATCATTACACGCTACTGAAGGGTGCTCCCCCTTTGCATCTTCAGATGCAAATGAAGACTTCAAATAGTGCAAACACATCTATTAAACATGAACAAAGGTAGCAAGACTCTGAGAGAAGGTGGCCTTTCATTAATATTAGATTAATGAAAAAAACATGTTTCCTACTTACTGCTCTCATCATTTACAGCAATTCCACATGGGAAATTAACTTCACAGACCCTTTTTAACCCCTTATTTTTTAACAAGTGGAGGCAATTAAAAGTGAAAGAATAAACCCCTCATTTTGGTACACCTAAGACATTGATTGGCACATACAGACACAAGCGAACTGAATCACTGGCTTGTACTGGATTTTCTTTTCAAATAAAATATGAGTAAGACTCATTATTTTTGCCTACTTATTCTTTATTGCTGTTGGGCAATGGATGCAACAGAATATGAATGGCAGAACCAGCAGCTGTGAATCTACCACTCGGTGCAAGAACAAAAAAAAAAAAAACCCAAACCAAGAAAACAACCAGAAACCACCTCTAGTTGTGTTTTTAAATTTCTTCTAAATGATCACAGGCCATGCATTTCTTTGACTTAGGTGAGAGCCAGGGCTTTTAGCAAGCTTGATGTAGCTCTTAGTAGCAACATGTAAGAATTAGGGAGCTGTAAAAAAATATCATTAGAGCTTTTCAGTGATTATTTTCCTTCAATAAGTCACACCAAATTAGAATCTAATGCTTGCTTTCTTTGATGGCTTCTAGTTTTCTGGAGGTGAAAGAATACAAGCAGCAAATCAAAAATCCAACTTGGTTTATCGTAAATTTTTAATTTGTTTTGAAACATTTCCTACATATCTTCATAGGTTTCACAAATAATTTTAGAGACTGTACAGCACATACCTGTTAATAGCAGAGAGATGGAAATCTAAATGTCAGATCCCAGAGGTGAGTTTTCCACTGTTCTAGAAGCTACACTACCCACATGGTGAAGGCCATTCCTGAAGTCCACCACAAAAAAAACCCCTTTGGCTGTTCAGGAATAATATATCCACCAAAAATCTTGTTTCTAAAAATAGGTAAAGATTTATTCTTTTTCTTTGTTAATCACACACTATACCCTCAAAAAAAAGAATCAATTGAAAGTTACTGCTGGTTTGGCATTACTGGTTTGGTAGAATCTGAATTTAGACCAATAACTAAACAGGAGTGCACTTTCAGTTTCTGATACAGCAAATGCTCACACTTTATTATATGCACAAATGTGCCTGCATTGAGAACACACTTGTAGTCACCCAAGGACATCACAGAGAGGTAAATTCAGCAACACCAGTCTGTACAGGACCCCTGCTTTGGGTATTTATCTTTCATCATGCCCTCCTTGTCAAGACCCCACATACTTGCCCCAGGTTCCTGCCACACTCAGTTCAGGAGGGAGAGGAAGGAGGATCTGCTCTCCAACTCCATGTACCAGGAAAAAAGTGAAACATCTGCCCCTCTTGGCTCCCATGTGCAATGTCTGCAACAACACATGTGAGGAAACCCACAGAAACAAAGAGAGTGCATGTTTGCTACTGCACCTAAATTTAGGAATAAAGCTGATTCCTAACGAAGAGCATTTTTATCTGCATCTCTCCAGGCACCTGTGCTACTGCTCAAAAAGGCTGAATTTGTGACACACCCTATTTTACTGTGCATTCAGCAGGTTTTTTTTTTTCCATCCAGTAATTTTCCAGTGCCCCCAGTAAATCTGTAACAAAATGATAAGTTTTGAGCACTGCATGATTACTTGCACAATAGGATGATTCTGCCTTTTTGCTTCTTACCTGTGTTATTTTCATTTATTGTGTTCTCAAAGAATACTGATCATGACAGATTGGAGAACACTATTTCCAGAAAGCACTCTGCAAAGTATATAAGGATAGTAAGCTCTTGGTTTCCCTGGTTACCTTGAATTTACATGGCACTGAATTAAGAACAAAAACCTGTTAGTCAGAATCCTTATTGGTTTCATCTAGAAAGAGATTTTTAGACAAGGTTAACCCCTGCATTTTTCAGGCTCATTAAGAAAAATAAAACACAAAGAAGCAACAAACTTGTAAATATGATAACTAGGAACTGAATTAAGAAAAAAGAATCAGTCATGCCTAGGAAGCTCTGGAGCTGATGTTAGGATCAGATATCCAAGGCAGTAATGCATGTATTATGTACATGGCATCAGATTGACCCAAGGATCCCAACTCCAGCATGCTCTAGAGGTAGAATTCCCAGAAGACTGCCAAATTGTTTTCAGACCTGGCTAATTTTCCCACAAAAACACAGCCCAACTCGCAGAACTAAATATAAAGTACAACACTTTTACAGAAGCTCACTATTTTTGGAGTGTCAGATTAGGTTACAGCCTTCTGTGTGAGAACTGGCATGTACATATATAGGTACACATGACAGGTATGCTCTGATCTTCACCAAATCCAGCATCAAGTGTTTGGTATTTACTGAGAGCACCACCCCTCTCTGCTTTGCAGATTTCACAAGAACTGTGTACAATGCAAACCCACTGGAGCCAGGAAAACCACAACACAACTATTCAAGTATTTCCTGATTGAAAAAAAGCCTTGACACCAGCACTCATTTTATCATCAGCAGTGACATCACACCAAAGAGCAGCTATTCTCTGCTTTTGCAACTTTCACTGGTGCAATTTCATCAGCTCTTATCTGGAAAACACCAAATATTATTAATCAAGTGTTGCCCATCATTGCCTCTCTATTGTTTCAGTGTATTAAGAATTCATACAGCAGGAAGAATACAGGAGCATCACAGTTGTTCAGGAAGAGGACAACATGGAATACAGCTAACAAAAGAGAAGAGGGGTGTAAAGGAGGGGTTGAACACAAGACAAAAACTTGGGAAGGGTAAAAAAAAATTTAAAAAAATCAACCCTTGAGAAAGGACATAAGCAAGATTTAAAAAAGCATAAAGGGAAATCTGTATTCTCAGCAATTAAAGGTCTGTAAGGATGAGAACATAAATTAGCTCTCTACTGAAGTCTATAGAACACAGCAGTGATTTTGGCTACTGCAATTCTAGTTTCCACATAAAAATAGATATCCTCAATATTCCTAACTTACAAAAAAAGTTCTTATTCCCTTCCACTGAAAATATTTAAGCATAACTTCATTTTATTACAAATAAGATTGGAAAGGAAGAAATACAATTTTACTGCACCTAACAACTCAGTCTTTAGCAGAAATTTTATAACAACCTGGAATCTCACAAGTAAAAGGTTGGAACACTGGTACTTTGTTATAACACACTCTTTCTGTTAAAGCAGATTTTCTTTTCCAAGTTGGATGGGGCTTGGAATAACCTGCTCTAGTGGAAGGTGTCCTAGCCCATGGCAGGGGCTTGGAATGAGCTTTAAAGTCTCTCCCAACCCAGACCATCCCATGATTCTGTGTTCTCTAAAATTAGGAAAACCAAAGAAAAATTACTGTATGCAAACACACAAAAAGCTGTTGATGCTCTGATTTCTTCTACCACCAAAAATAAAATTACACACAGTGCAAGGAACCCCTGGCAATGCACACCTTGCACTGCCTGCTGCAAGAAAATGGATCTTAAAGAGGGGAGAGTCCAATTCTCAGGTGCACCCAGGGACAAACCAACAACTACATCTACAGGGTAAGAAAACCCCTATCAAAACACAGAACAAATATGTAACATTACAGCTAAATTTTGCTGTGACACCAGGGCCCAGCACATATCATGGTGCCACCTGAAGTTTCCTTAAACAGCAGCAAAAGGAAAGAAACTGTTCTAGGATGCCAAATCTCTCTTCCCACTTCTCTCTCTTAAGAGATTTGCCAGGATGGGGCATGCAAACCACCAGGGGGAAAAAACATAGAGCTGCAATTCTACTTTACTGCCTGAGGCAGTAAATAAAAATAAAGGCATTTCACACACCAATATCCTTCTCTAGGCAAAGAAATGTCTCAAATTTTACAAGAGTTTCATTACCAGGATCATCTAAAAAAAGTCTGCAACAACTAAAGCCAAAGCACAAAGCTGCTGCACATGTTAGAAAACCCAAAAATTTCTTGGGGTGTTATGCCTTGAGTCTCTGCTAACATGGAGTTGCAACTGGATAATCTCCTGGCACTGAGAGAAGTCCTGGAATAGAGTCTTGCTCTGGAAGAGTGATGGAGTTCTCCTGACCAGGATCTCCAGTGACCTGCACAACAGAAACCTCTCAAAAAAACCTTTAAGCAACAGATTAAACGCAGGAGTACAGACAGGTACTCATCATCTGTGCTCTGCTGGTCATTTTATGTAATTTTCTAATGATAAATGAATTTTTCTTCATTTACCATGTTACTGTTTTCCCTTTAAACTTGCCCAGCATTTCTTCAAGCATCTGGCAGTAAGCTAAAAACATTCACAGAGGCATCTCAGACTGGAACCACACACTCCACTTTTGGGATAAGGGCAAACTAAAAGATTTGGAGATTTTCAGACTAGGAGATGCAAAAGCATGTAAGGAAGATGCTATTGCCAACCATCAAGGGAAATAGTGGGAAACGGCAAAGAGGGAAAACCCAATCTAGTGTTTAAAGAAAAAAAATATTATAAAAGAATCTGGCCTTTAAACCCAATCACACACAGTCTGCCAGATCTTTTTCATTTATTCTTATGTTCCCTTTGGAACAAAAGGTTTGCTTTGTTGCTTTAATGAACTTTACTATTCTGAGACTATCACAGGATGGTAAAACAGAGATGTTTCAATTAGCTAGTAATTGAGCTTCTTGACTGCTGCAGAAGTCAATATAGGATCTATAAATTGGATTTCTTGCTGGATAGCATATAATGAATCATGGAACATAATGTTTGCAACAAGTTATGAAGAAGGATGAGTGGATCTAGTTCATCTTTGAACATTTCAAGTTTTCTTCTCTCTGCCTAATTCTCAACTAAGCCTTCAAATTAGGCTTCCAAGCCTTGCCAGGTGTCAGGCTGTATCACATCCTGGCATAATTGATCTCCGAGGCTCAAGCAATTCCACTTTGAATAACACTGATGGAATAGTCAAGAAAGCAAGAGCCATGAGCCATTCACCTGAGCTGAGCCCAAAGTTTGGTGATCAGACCCATGAAGGATGGCTCCACCTCCCCAGAGGACCAGCACAGAGCAGGCAAGGCACTTCCAGCACAAACCTCACCAGGCTGCAGCTGCCAGGACAACATTCCAGAGGAGGCACAAAGCATCTCACACTAACAGAAATTACCTTTCCCAGGGGACAGGGCCCACACAGTTCAGTTGCTTCTGACAGAAACAATCCAAACCTTGGGTTTTGAACTGCCAATATTTGTCTGTCCTAGGAATGTCTGTCCTAGGCACAATAAAACATTCCTACAAGAGACCCTTTCTCTTTTACTGTAAAAACAATGGTTTGACCTTCTCCTCCCTCCTCTTGCCATCCCCTTTAGCCCACAAGTGTTTCATTTTGGGATTACACAGGCCATCAATTTTCAGAAAATTTTGAAAACACAAAAACAAATTCTCATTCATCTGATCTAAATTTTAATAGCTAACAGTATCCTTCACTGCATTTGAGTAACCTAGAGTTACATGACATTAAGCAATACTTAACTTGCTCAACACCTGAACTTCAAAACTGATCAAAAATCTTTAGATATTTAATCATTATTTAACAAATATTTGCAACAAATTAATTAGCAAGTTTAGTAGCTCACGGTTTTTAGATATGTGGTTAAATGCTAATTAAATGGTTAAATTAATTATCCTCAGAAATCTAATCTAACAATAGAAATGTGGTCATGTACCTACTGGCTTTCTAGTTAGAATTAATTACATGCCAAGTAGATTTATCTTTATGTATTCTACCACAATAGGCACACGTTCAACCAACAATCAAATGAAGTTTCTTTATAATTACTCTTAATTAAATACATTTAATAACAGTAGAATGACAGATTCTTTAGTCAGTGTTACTTTTGTTTCTGACACATTAACCCAGTTTTTACACTGAGAAGGGGCTGGGATTAACACCAAAAAATTATGCAGAAGATTTAATTTACTTATCAGAACATAATACTACGGAAAATCCACCCTGAGAACTTCAGACTGGAGCTTTCAGTGTCCCCCTCTCTTTTAACAACTCCCTTTTCAGCTGACCCCCCCTCCACCTCTGCCTTCTCAAAATGCTCCCCATTTCATGGGTAGGACAATGGCAATGGCTCACCTCAATTTACAAGTCTCCAAACTTGTATCCTCACAGGATAACCAGTACCAAGAAAGATATGATTGATATTTTAGATCTTTTTCCCCTTTCTTATGATATTTTAGAATAATTTTCATGTGGCTTCAATTAGTCTTTCATTCCTTTTTAAATGATTATTATTTTTAATTTTACTTACAGGAAGAGTAAAGAATCAACAATTCATTCCCACACATCCTTTTAATATCAATGTTTGCATTTGCATCATTCATGTCTTTTCTCCAGGCCCCACCAAGTGCCTTTCACTCATCAGAAAGAAGAATGAAGGGGCAAAATACATTAATGACAGCATCCCTTCTCTATGCCCCTTTGGCTGATTAGTTCAGTAAATTCATCATCTGCTTTGTCCTAGCAGTTAAATAAAAAAATAAATAAAAAAAAGAAAATAGAGTAAAACCATGAACTTTCCACAGCAAGTTAAAAATGCATTTTAAATCTTACAAAATTAACCAGTGCACACCCTAACACCTACAACCAGAAAAAAGCATTCCAGGTTGTCTGGATGACTCCCTCAAAAATCATTGCATGTTGTTAGGAATTGCAGTAAAAAGCTTGGGAAAAACTCCAACAAACACCTTATTGAATGTATTTTCTTCTTTTTTTTTTTGCTATAACAAACTCTGCTCCTGGGAGAGTCACCATTTGGCACCCCAAATCAGAGGGCTTACAGGTACACACCAGCACCATCTCAATTCAATTAGGTGGAGGAAGAATTAAAACACTTAAGTCTGCTCACAGTGATGGTAAATTTTATACTAAGCATAATCTGTGTGTTATTACAATTAACAGCAATTTCACCATTTAATTTCATAAAAACCAGTATTTGAGTGTCTCTCTATCCAGCGGGATAAAAGAAGACTTTCCTCAAACACCATGTCCAAACTTAATGAAACGATCTTGCAGCAACCTAAATCCTGAGTTCCCCAGGGTTACATGAGTCAGAGACCTTTCAGACCTTCAAAGGCAAAAATGCAGCATCAAATTTCCACTGACACTACCTTTGATAGAAGCCAAAGAGATAGGAGCTCTCTGCAAAGCTCAAAGCCAATTCTAGGCCCCCTGGTCTTTAAACAGAAACCCTCTTCCAGTTCCTGTTGCTGGGGTTTCTCTTTTACCCTGTTACAAAAACCAGGTACCAGACAGCAGAGTCCTACATTTGGTCAAGACTCCAGAGTTTCCTTGTTTCCTACCTGCAAGGCTCAGGAATGTTCATCTTAATGTGCTTTTATATTTCAAATGCAACATTATTATTTTTCCCATTTGAAACAGAGGTTTTATCTGAAAATTTTAAAGCCTGAAAAAAATAAGAGAGCTCCCAGCAAAGAAAATCCATGAGATTCTTTAGGTCCTGGGTGCAGGTTAAGGCCTTCTTCCCCCTGCTCATAAAGAGATGATAAATGTTATCACAGAACTCAGCCTAGCAGCAGCTTTGTTGGAAGCTGAAGCCTTATGCAAATGTCTACAGACTAAAGGGTCTGGATCCAGCACGATCAGAACAGCAAATTGTGCTTTTGTGCCACAGCAGTTGCCTGCAAGTGTGTCACCACCAAATTCAGAAAGTGTATATTCCAGTAGGAGGCTTTCCCAGAGGTATGATTTCTCAAAGGTTAATATGCAATTAAAGCAGCAAATTTATTATACTGGATGGAATTTCTGAAAAGCAAACACACAATCTGTGTTCAAATTACTTTGGAATGGATATTTCTATTAAAACTCCAGTAAAGTCTGTTCAATAAATCACAGCATTTGCAATTAGTTATTTCAATGAAGCATGCTTGGCATATCAAATATTCATGAACTGATGATACAAGGCAGAAATCTATGAAATGCAAGATATAATTGAGTTCTTATGTGATTAATCCATCATTGTTTTAGCAACAATGGAATTCTACATAATCTGTCCCACTTGTATGTAATGTATGTTTTAACAGTTTAATAACGAGCTTGAACAAGCTGGACATGGGCTCAAGGTAAGGTTTGAGTGCTCAGTGAACATAAAATCTGCTTAAATGTGCCCTCACTAACCAGTGTTCATCCATATATCATGGAATTGCTCAGGCTGGAAGAGACCTTAAAGATCATCTAGCTCTAATATTGTAAGAAGGTTTCTCTTGCAACTAATTGACAAATTTTTAAATATAAAGGCTACCAACACATTATTTTCCTGTAAAAGTAAATAAAATATATGGAAGCCTCTATAATATTGAATTATTTAAGTATTGTAATGCCCAGCCTACTTTCACATACAGCTGAATACCAATAACTACATCAGTGCTAAAATTACCAGAATGCTTCCAGCTCTGAACACCCTGAGTTTGGAAATCCAGCTATAGTTAAAACATTTTCAAGTAAACTGGGGAAAGAAAGAATTCTAAGACAATAAAAAGATCTTTGGCTTCCTGGGCATCTCTCAGGCAGCCACTGTAGAAGTAACAGACAGAAGCAGCCTCCTGGCTGCCAGTTTTGGATTTCAGCCTTCGCAGACATTTTCCAAGACTTTATAAAAAATCCAAGCTATATTTTCCAGTGTTATAAGAGTCTAATTTTAATCTAGTATAATTTCCTTTTGAAGACTTCTGCAATCCTCAAACAGAACAAAAGAAATGAGAAATTAATTGGTAGCACATACAAAACCTTCTAGAGGCTTAAGGAGTGCCACATATATTAGATAGTTTTGAACTACTTTGGTCATCTGTAGCCATATATAAACTGAAAATCCTTCCTCATGTGCCCTTATCATCTATTTAATGATATATTAAAGATGTCTGTGGCATCAGACCCTCTCAGTGCTGTGATCCAGATTAAGTTTGCCTCTAGTTTCATCATGGAGATTGATGGAAGACAGGCAAAGGGAATGAGAGGAGCTCTTTCAGACAAAAGATTAACTGGGTCATTCCAAAAATCAGACCTGAGAACAGCAGAAATTTCATTCAAATACCATCAAGATGAAGAGAGTCAATACCAGCTTCTGCTTTATCCAGAAAATACCATTTACAAGCCCAATGGAAGGCTTTGCTCTTCTCCCCTCCTTCAGATTAAAAAGTATCTCCAGGTTTTTACCTGAGAATAAAGTTCCCCAATCCTAATATCTTATTTCTTCATCAAATTGCTTGATATCAATAAGAGAAGGAGAATTTAATCACTTTGCAATGACAGCAGTCAGACACAAAGTAAATATTTCCATTTCCTTTGTTGTCCTACCCTCTGATTCCACACTCTCTAAACAGGGAGCTTTATCAACATCTCACTATATTACCATTTTTACTCTTTACCATAATCATGGTTTGGTTACCATTGACTTCTGGAAATTTTCCAGAGTAGATGAATTTGTTGGGTTTGTAGAATATGTAAATTTTGATGGAGGTGATGAGTTTCCACCCATATAAACAAAACACTTTTTCACATGCACACTACTCATCATCACAAGAGCGTTGCTTCACGTGAGCATGAACAAAGATTCCCTGGAAACTGTTGCCTGGTCTCTTAGTTTAGAATCAACCCAGCTCCAGAAGGCTGGAGAAAACTGTTGCTGTAGTTCACAGGAACAATTTTGCAAATATTTTCTGGGACCTGTTTGAGGGAATTCTCACTAAAAGCCTTCAAGAAGCTGGAACTCACTACTGGGAAGTACTCGCACTACTTATATTTGTAAATATTCAGCTTCTTTAACTGAATAATTCTGATTTATTTTTAAAAGAAGAGTGACACCTCTGGTCTACACTGAGCCCTTCCTACTTTTTCACATGCTTCCCACTCATCAAGTGGAATAGTTAAAGTAAAATTTGGAAGACCAAGACAGTTCATCCTTACATAACTCCAGAGATGTTTGCTTTGATAAACAACTTAAACCAGCACTGTATAAGGTTTTAAGGATTAAGCATGGAAGAAAATAAGACGAAAATGCATAAAATAAGATGAAAATGAAATAATCTGTCAGTTTAAGTGGAACCAACTAATCTCTGCACACAAAACAATTCAACTCGCAAGTTATTTTTATTAATTAGTGCCTGGGATCAATTACTCATTAGGGTTCCAGTCTGAACACTGTTTTCACCTTAGGTAAGAAAAAGCACAACCAAAAGGGGAATATCTCTTCTTACCTGTTCTGATACAGTAACTTATTTTATTGAGCAAGTCAGCACTGAAAGCATCAATGATTTTTATAAAATAAACCTCCTACCTAAGTATTGCTGTTTGTACTTATTAGAAGCATCACCATCCCCTGAGATCAGTCATTTAACTACAACAACTTCAAAAAAAACCAAGTCGAAACAAAGCAAAAAACAACCACATATCTAAGCCCAGCAGCATTAAAACTAGCAGATGAAAAAGCATCACTGTTTTGAAATAAAGTTAAATAAACTCCACATCACTTTTGCCTGCTTATGGAGAGGCCTTTAGCTCTGTTCCCTGGCAGTCCATCCCCAGTTCCCAGCACTGAGCACAAGTCAGTTTGTAATGCTACAGTGCTCCAACAAAAATGTTCATGTGTGCTCCTTGTGAAAACAATCACCACAGTGAATGCATGGAAGCAAAGGAAACCTTCTTTTCCTTGATTTTAGGTATAATATTTGTGTTGGTTAAAAATTTAATCATAAAACAATCCCTAAGCTTCAACCAGACTGAAAAATGCCACAGGCCAACACTACCCTTGGTGAATATTTGGTTATGGTGAATATTTGTTACTTGCAGGCAGTTGGGATATACCTGAGTTACTGAAAATGTTGAGATTCTTCTCAGAAGCCAAACACACTAAGCCATAATTAGGAGGGGGATTCCTCCCCTTCTCATGACACTCATTAATGCTCAGGTTGTGACAGAAATAAATGTGTTTGTGGATTCTCCCTGCTGTCTAATTCATACAGCAGAACCTTCTAGTGACAATTGTAGAGTACACAGGTATTTATTAACCCAAGCATTACTTCATGGCTCTGTGCTGTGCTTAAGGCTACAAATATCCTTATAACCTCATTCCCACCCTACCACTCCAAATTTCCCCAGCTCCTTTCTAATTTTTCTCCCTCTACTAACAAATCCCTGTAATAGTCTTTAAGTCTTAATTTTTGCCTGAACCATTCACTTTCTGTACTCCCCAGATCACCTCAGCATTTGAAAAAAAAACAAAACAAAAAACTCAAGTTGCGTCTCTTTCCTGTAGCAAGACTATTTGGTTCCCCTAATTATTTTCTACAGGGCATGGCTCTTTTGCTGCCCCTCGAATTCCTCTGAAGAGAACTCAGCTGTGTGGCTGTGCCTTGGTACCAGCAGTGTGTGAAGCAGTCGTTGGTAGTTAGTGTCAACATAAATAATGCAGTTCAGAGTTTGAGAGCAGTCTTTTTAACAGCTGCCTGTGTCCCAGTGTTGCCATTTACTGCTGGCCACAAAGCTTCCCTGGTTTGGAGAGCTTTGCTGTTTGCCTTTTCCAGCCTTACACTGCCTGACAACGTGAGAAACACTGAGCTGCTTCCTGTGGATTTATAAAGCCAATTTCTGCCTATGGAGACTAACTTGTTTTTATTAGAGGTAGCATAACTGACTGTTCTTCATCACCAGCAGAAGCATTTACCTGGCTCAATGCGAGCAGTGCTTTTAGTGCCACACAGGTATTTTAGTGCACAGTGATGCTCTTCGACAGTAAATGTGACATCTTCCCTCTGCCTTGCTTCTGGGAAAATTGATTTGTGCTGCCCTGTGTCAAACCCCACATTCAAAAGTGCAATATCTAAATACATTTTAATGACTGTACTCTCACCGGCTCACTTGGTCACTATAAATATTCCCAAATAATTTGTCTCTGAAGAAATGGGCCTCCTAGCATTCACTTCAACACACTATTCATTTTGGTAACTTTCCCAGCTCTGAGCCAGTACCCAGATTTGAAGCACTTATGAAACTTTTCACACAATGTCGATGAAAGTTCCATGCACAGCACTTGGTCCCTCTTCAGTTTTACTTGTCAGAGGAAGACTTCATGACAAAGCCACTGCAAGAGCAGCTTCAACTTTTGACTTTTTATTATCTTCCTTGTAAAACTCAAGTATTTAATTTGTTCAAGTATATTAATCCACATTACTTCCTGTCATCAAATTAGTTCTCTGGGTCATCTTTGGTCATGTTACTTCATGACTAGGGAAGACACCCTGCCCCTGTGCCAGGCACTGGGGAGGCACCTCAAGATCCTTGAGGATCCCTTCCAATGCAGAATATTCTGAGATTCTGAGGGCTGTGTCCAGATCTGGGCCCCTCTTGGCCAGAGAGCCCTGGAGGGGCTGGAGCCTGCCCAGGGAAGGGAACGGAGCTGGGAAGGGGCTCAGGCTGGAGCAAAGGAGGCTGAGGGGGGCCCTGGTGGCTCGGCACAGCTCCTGCCAGGAGGGGACAGCCGGGGGGGTCGGGCTGTGCCCCCAGGGAACAGGGCCAGGAGCAGAGGGAACGGCCTCAGGCTGGGCCAGGGCAGGCTCAGGGGGGGCAGCAGCAGGAATTTGCCCATGGAAAGGGTGCTCAGGCCTTGGCAGGGGCTGCCCAGGGAGGGGTGCAGTGCCCATCCCTGGAGGTGTCACCTGGAGGTGGCACTCAGAGCTCTGGGCTGGGGACAAGGTGGGCACTGGGCACGGCTGGGACTCCATGGACTGGGAGAGCTTCTCCAGCATTAAGGGTTCTGTGAGCCTATGATTCTATGAAGTGATGATTTAAAATAGATTTTAACTTCATCATATACAAATATTACAAAATTCAAAATTTACACAAAATTTAAGACTATTCTTTAAGATTGAAATAATCGTATGTAAAGACAGCATTACATGAAATGCCCTTGGGTTTAACATCTTTAGTGAGAAGTTAAACCAGATCTTTCCTTTAAGAAAGGATTATTGGTTCAAATTTCCTTCTCCTTTAAGAGAATTCAAAAGTTTTTATAGACATATTATTACAAATGTAAATAAACAACTTAAAGTTAACATGTGCAGATATATTCTGATTATCATTATTGACAGGCCAATGGATGAGAAGAAATAATGAGGTTTTATAGGCTGACTTCTTCCTTCTGATATCTGGCCTTTCTGGCTGAGATGCCACACTCATGATCACACTGCTTAATTCTTTTTCAGTTACAGATGATGCACAGTTCCAGGAAAAGCTGAGCCTCCAATGAGGTCTGGCCTTGTACACATCTAGTAAAAATGATATTTCTGTGTTTGAAGTTTCTCAAAAGGCAGATCTTTGCCTTGGAAAAGCAACTCTCAGTCAGTGACTTTGTTGGCAGAAGGTGAAACAAAATGCAGCTTGTGCTGCACTCAACGTAATAAAATTGCACAATACAAACCTGATGTGCATAATAGATTACGTTACATATATCAAATTACACATGCACAGGTAAATTTTTCAAAAGGGTGACCTTCTGTAATCTTTTATGCAGTCTTAAGCAGTGTTAAAAATACATTTAACATTTGAAATTCTGATGGTTACTGTTATAAAGCTGCTGACTCATAATGTCTGAAAATGTAATAGCAAGTAGGATCTTAACTTGATGCATGATTTACTGAACTTTTATGATTTATATGAATTATTAATTCTTTGCTACTTAGATGAACCGGTACAAAATTTCTCATAGACTTGAGAAATTAATATTACTTATATTTAGCCTACTGTTGTACTTCTTAATTCAGTCATCGTGTTTCATCAAAAGTTCTCAAAGCTCCTCTCTTACTCTGAAAATCCTTGGCAGGGAGGAGGGGGGCAAAATAATAAAGGCATCATTGAGTTTGTTTTGCAGATGGATGGACTATAACCAACTTTAATAAGGATTAACTATCCTGAATACACGGCCAAATTCTGTAAAGCACAGCCCTATGACCCTTGCTCAGCTTTGAAGCACAAGACTGCTGCTGAAGCAGCCCAAAGAAAACACATAAAATGAAGAGCTGGGAGATTTTTACAGCAGTTAGGAACAAATAACAAAAACTTTCGAGTTGGTAGTAGTTAAGAGAAAAACACGGACGTGAAGAGACATAAGATGAGTTGGAAAGTGGCAGTTCAGAAAGATCAAGGATCCTCACACTCCAGCGAGCAGCACAGGCTGTCACCTTTCTGTCTGGGTGGTGACTCCCTGCCCAGCAGTGACTCAGCGGTCACTCCATCAAGGAGGGGAGACAAGACTTGGCCTCTGTTAGTTCCAGCCTCTTGCTTTCTGTATTAGCAAATAAATAGCTCTCCTCTTAGCAATCAAAAGCTTATCTTCTATTCATTATGGCCATTACTCATTATTCTTTGGCTTTTTTTTTTTGTTAGTCCCAAGCCAACAAAATCAAACTGATAATTCTTGGAGCTCCTACGGAGACATTAACAGCTCCTGGTGCTTTGTTATTCCCAAGGGTTCCCACTGCCTCCCGAATTTCATCACGTTCTAGTTCCTCACAAACAGCACAGTTGTCTAGAAAAAAGCTCCCTACTTATTTCACCACCAAGACTCACTACGCAACTGCCTCAAACATTCCATAATTACATTCTTGGCAACTATTTTGGATTCCCAGCTCATTTATTCTGTCGTACACCCCCCGCCTCTCCCTCGCCTGTTCCCCAAGGATTCAATCTCATCAGCAATTACCACCCCAGTATTTTATACACCTCTCAAAGAGAAGCTTTACTAACACCCTTTACATTTGCAAGATATACTTATCTAGTACTGCACAGAAATTAAACAGGAGGTCAACTGCATTAAAGGCCCTTAGACTTCTGCATAAAATTACCAGCTTAAATTCTGTTTAGTGCATCTGGCCCTTGTTCACTACAGAGCAGCAATTTCCTGGCAGTCCAGTGAAACAACAGAATTGTTACCCAAGGAAACCTTCACCACTCAGGGAGAGCTTGATGTGCAATAAAAAAGGGGTAGGAGATGTTTTTTTTGTGGTTGTTCCATAACTTAGGAATGTGGGGTATTTATTTGTTGTTGTTGTGTTTGCTTTTTCAAAGAGATTCCAGTAATCTCTAGGGGAGCATGGATGGTGAGAGCCCTGAGCAACCTGGTCCAGGGGAAAGTGTCCCTGCCCATAGCAGGGGGTTGAAATAAGATGATCTTTGAGGCCCCTTCCAACCCAACCATTCGATGAATCTTTGTAAAATTCCATTCTAAAATGAAATTGTGGATATGTAACCTTGTCAAAGAGGAAGAATGTGGAAGAACACACAAACTTAATGTATAGCTTACACACAATTTATAGGGCTGTCACGCAGTCCAAGCAGCCAAAGATGCTCTGGCTACATTGGTTTTATACCTTCTGAACTTATTTTTCCTGCAAGGACATTATTGGTTTCCTGGCCACTAGTGTCACAAGGGTCTTCTGCAGCAATTTAACACCCTGTTAATTCTGAATTTTCTTGCTAAGTACTTTTCCCTCATTTACTTTCGCCTGACTTTGATGAAAGATTTCTTCACAATACTCAGTTCTAATGCCATGAGAATGCTCCATTTCACAAGGGCTCCAGGAGCATTCATGCTACACTACATTTCTACTGAGCATCCCCAAGGCAGCATCAACGCTGTCTGAGACCTTGTAAAGGCCTTCCCACTTCAGGAAAAAGCTCAAGCATGTGCAGATGTAAAGATGAACACCCCTGCTCTTCATGGTCCTCAAAAACACCCTTCAGTTGTACTTTTAATCATCCTTTCCTCTGTTAAACCACACAAATATATGTTTTTGTTCTTCATGGGATTTTCAAGTTTCGTTTTGTTTTCTACACTTCAAGATATTCTCACAGTCCCCCTGTGGTTCCCACTAGCATCTCTCTCAATGTTCTGCCACCAGCTATCAACACACTCTGTAACCTGTACAGGCTAAGACCTCTCTGCTGATGGAAATTCCTATCAATAATTTAAATTCCTCACAGGTATCCATAACTGAGCATCTTCAGCAGTTTCTTTATTGTGATGTGGCTCCTTCCCAGCCCCAGTCCCACAGCTGGGGAGCTCTGTCATGATCAGATCTCCCTATGTTTATCTAATAAAGCTGCAGGGCACTGCTCAGGGACTTATCTCCAACAACTGGCAAACTAATCCATTTCATTTGACTGCTATTAGCATCATTCCCTGTTAAGCAATTCCCAAACATTTTTCCTTCCTATTGACTCAGATACAGATGAAAACCACAAACAACAAAGTTCCTGGACAGAAGGCTGCATTTGGCTTACAGCAATCTAGAGACACTTCTATGAAGTGGTATCATTTTTCTCTGCTTGAACAGTTTCCACTGTATTTGGACAATCCCAAATCCTTCAGGCCAGTTGGAAACTGGCTTGAGAGACAGCTTGGCCCACCAGCATATGGCAACTTGCAAGCCCTGCCCAGAAGCTGAAGCTCTACCAGTCCAGGCTCTTATTTTTTGCAGCAAACTGGATGTGAGCTACAATTCCAACTCCCTCCAGCCTCATATCAAATCTGTTTGTTTGAGGCTGCCATTGGCCACCTGAGTACATGGGACACCCTAACCAGACATGACACAATGGAGTTAAGGAGACTGCCCTGTCCAGCCTTCCAGGAGCCACTCTGGCAGACCAGATCCACACGGTCCTGGAGGTCCCTTCCACCTCAAACCTATTCTATAATTATATGAAACCTCCCTCTTATTTTCAGCTCTCCACAAGACAATGTTCTACAGTTGTCCTGAGTTCTACAGTTCTCCAGTCCCTGACTGAAGGACAGGAGGCTTTTCTCCAACAGTTAAAATGGGACCGGGAGCATAAGTTGGTTTTTGTTTAAGCCTGCTTTGCAGCAAAGCATAAACACATTGCAAAGCTTAACTTCTGTTCCCCTGTTCCCTGGGACTTGGGCTTCGTTTGTGAGATGCTTTCTTTCCTGGAAAGAAAGACAAAACACTCTCATACTTCAGTCTGGTGATATGTATTATCATTTGCTATTTATAAGCCTGATTTTAGTTCTCTAAATAATTCTGAAATTTTAATAAAAGAGGTACCCTGAAACAACAATATAATGAAGGTAAACAAGCAAGGAAAGGATAATTGGATTTTTCTCAGGCTATGCTAATCTGTAGACTATAAATGCTGTGTGGTTACACTTGAATACTGTTAATTTGCATGTAGCTGGGAGCACTGGCATGAACCACCAACACATTAGATCACAACACCTGACACTGGATGTTCTTTCAGACATCAAGCATTTCATCCTGGAATTAGTTGATTTAGCATATGTAGACATATAAACCTATATTTTTTTTTTCTTACAACTATAAATCAGGGCCGATTTTTCTAAAGACTATTAGTCGTAATTAAGTGTGCAAGTATTTGATCAAATGCTTCTAGCAAGCAGGAGCTAACTACAAGCTATAGATGCAGTGGCTGTTTATGCCTTGCTTGGCAGAAACAATCATTCAAACATTGGTATTCAGACAGGAAAGTGCTTGTCAAGATCAAAATGCTAATCACTGCTTGCTGAGAAATGCAGTTGTTCCCAGCTGTAGGGAGAGCAACTTGTAGCTCACAGCAGCTGCAGCACGTTCCTCTCTCTACCCAGGGAGGGAACTCCTGGGCAGGTCTATCAGCAGCTGCTCACCAGTATGTCCTGGCAAATTCACAGAGCAGGAAACGGCAATGCTTGCACTGAACATTAAAAATAAAATGAAAAATTGTTATCAAGTGGTTTGTAATTCCTAAATCAGTACACCACCCTTTCAATCAACAAAGCAAAATGTGTTCTCTGGGGCTTACAATAACACTTCTTTGAACAAAGAGTTTGCTCATTGAATCCAGAGTAAGTCATAAGTGTTATTCAATTATATTAACATAATTACATCACTATTAAATTACATATACATAAACTCTCATGTCTGTTTTCCCTAATAATACCATTTCTGTTAAAAAAAAAACCAAAACCTCAAAAAGAAAAGAAAATCCAATCTACAATATTTTCTTTTAATTGCTGAATTTTTTTTTTTCTTGCTTATGTATTTGAAAAAGATCCTAAGTTTAGGGACTTAACAAGTAAGACATATGATAAAAAGACACTCCTGGACACAACCTCTGTTTCAGATTTAGCCTGCAATCAGATATATGTGTAAGGATCCTTGCACCAGCCCCACTGCTTTTAATCAATTAGATACTGCATCTTTTCCCCCTAATCCTGGCAGCCCACTAGAAAATGTGTACATGTGATGGAAATGGAATAAGTCTTAAAAAAAACCCCAAAACCAAACAAACCAGCGAACCTTTATGAGACAAACCCAATAAAGCATTTCACTCAATACCCAGCCTCGTGCTGCTAACCAGACCTACCAAAGATATAACTTGCAGCAGCCTTTCCTTCTCTGAGGAGCTCAGCAGTGAGGACTGCCAGGGCTGTCCTCATTCTCTAGCCCCAGGGAAGAGCCTGTCCTTGCTTGGAAACACCTCCCCACCATGGTGTGTCCCAAACACACACTCCCCCATTGAGGAACAGCTTAAAAAACCCAACCAAGCAAACCTCAAACTACAACTAAAGGGACAAGCATGACAAAAGGACTGTATAGGAAGATTTCTCCCAGACCAAGCTCTGGCTCACTCTCAGGGGTGCAATAACAATGCTTAGTTTGAGCCCAGTTTCTCAGGCACACAAATATTGTCTTCACTCTGGACATCCTTGATCTTCATATTCAGTCCTCTTAATCTTCGAGCATTTTGATCTACTTTTGTCTTGCTTTGTTATCCTTTTCCCTTCTAAAGCATCTGACACTGTGTCCACCAAACTACAATCCCTTGCTCTGATGATTGACCTAACTGAGGTTTCTGTGATCCTTAAGCAAATTAGGAATAACACCAGATATAACAAAAACATTTCCAACATTCCATAGTCTGTATTGCTCTGCATTTTGGGAGCTACTGTAACATGCTGTAGTTATGACAACAATTTTTTTATATGGAAACTACTGATAGCTACAATGGAAACCAAACATTTCTATTCTTCCAAGATGAAAACACCACTGACATCAGAACAACCTAACAGGCAAAGACACAGGACTATGGACTCCAAAGCTCCATTTCAGGCTCTAGGTAAAATTGATATGTCACTCCACTCACATTTCTCACTGGTCTTTGTGAAATGGGGATAGCCACAGCACTTTTAGGTCTATTGGGTCTCTATACAAGCCAAGGGACATAAAGCTGATTATTACTATTAATAGCACAGAAACGAGTATCAGCCTCTATCCAATTGCTGTTAAAACCCCAAACCAAAGCAATTGTTGCTAACAATTAAGTTCTTGTATTTCTAGACAGTCATTATCATTACATAATTACAGTAACCAGGAATACATTTGCTGACTCATTCTACTGCCATCCTATCCTGACATACTTTTCTGCCTGCGTTTTTCTTTTCCTTCCCCCTCCCCCCCCCCGCACTT